>CM076582.1:381361931-381631434 GCA_034641835.2 Pinus albicaulis
TGGCTGATTTTCAATATGCCATCAATCCTTTTTGGGTCTATCCTAATCGCTTCCTCTGATATGATATCCCCAAGAAGTTTTCCTTCTTGTAGACCAAACAGTGTTTTCTTGGGATTCAAAGACAGCGCAAATTTTCTGCATTTTTCAAAGACCTTTCTCAAGTGTATTAGGTGTTCTTCATATGTTTTAGAATAAATAGTTATATCATCAAGGTAAATCATAATGAAGTAGCCTATTTCTTCTGAAAATGAAATATCCATGGCACTTTGAAAAGTGGCACCAGCATTAATTAAACCAAAAGGCATTTTCAAAGACATGAAAGTGCCCCAAGGTGTAGTAAAGGATGTTTTAATTTGATCATCAGGATGTACTAGGTTTTTATTGTAACCTGAGAAGCCATCTAGCGAAGAAATTATTTTGGAACCAACTACCCTTTGTAAGATATGATCCATTTTTGGCAAAGGATAGTTGTCCTTTAGTGAGGCTTTGTTTAATTTTTTTAAATCAATGCAAAGCCTTATCTCTCATGTCTTCTTCCTTGATGTTACAAGATTAGACACCCACTTTGAGTATCTAACAGGGACAATAATTCTAGCTTCATACATTTTTTTAATTCCTTTTTCTACCAGAGGTAATTGAACAGGGTTAACTCTACGAATTTTTGTTTAAAAGGTTTCTAGTTTTCTTTGAGGGGTATCTTATGCTGAATTATTTCTGTATCATATGATCTCAGATCTTCATAGCTCCATGCAAACACATCAGAAAATTCTTTAAAAAGCTCAATGTATTTCAATTTGATATGAGCTAGTGTGTTTTAGACAGTTTGATTATTTTGGGTTTTTCCTTACTGCCTATGTTACATTATTCTACTTCAGTTTCTATGGGTTCCAATTTTGGTTTTTTGGCCACATCATTCAAGTCAAATAGTTCTTCTAAGGGGACCAGCCCTTTTTGCAAGCTTTGGTCTTTGGATTGCAGTACTTCTAGGTCTCCAGTTTCCAAATATGTGCTATTTTCTGTCATATATTTGAGTTCATATGTTAACAGATTTATTTCTACAATCTCAAGAGACTTCTCTTCTTCAGTAAGTGATTTTTCTTCAGCGTGACAGTCTTCATCAAAATCTGAATCTGAGTGTGTTGTTTCAAATTCGTTGTTGGACTGTAGGAAGTCTTATATTTTTTTATCACCCTCAAAAACTTGCCAATATTTTTCATTATTTGGGACAACTGGTCTAAATTTGACTTGGGTGGTGCATTTCTTGGTTTCATAAGGTGTAAGACAAGTTCTAGCAACAAAGGCTAAACCATTGGCAAGGAAATTTTGGTTTATTGGGAAAAAGATAAGTTGAAATTCATCAAATGTTTTTAGCAAGTCCATGGCATCATCTCTATAGGCTCTAAATCTAGGATTTTTAGCACTATATTCCCCATTTACTTGCCTAATAATCAACTCTGAATCCCCATGAACTTTTATTCTTTTGGCTCCTATTTTTTTCATTAAATGTAGGCCTAAAAGGAGAGCCTCATACTCTGTTATGTTATCTGTACATTGAAAGTTTAATCTAAAGGAATGACCTTCAACATGATTTTTTTTAGTGTTTTGTATCCATATGCCTCCCCCTGCATCATTTTTAGTGCAAGACCGATCAAAATTCATGTTCCAAAGAGGGTTGTTTTCAGATTTGTGCTTTGTTTTATTACTGTCCTCTCTGTCTTCTTCATCTTTCTGTTCTATACAATGGTCTGCACTACATCTTATTGTGTTGTGTTCCTCAAGGTTTTCAATGTTTTGAGGCTTTACTTCTTCATTTTTGTGATCTGCATTATTTTTATGACTTTTTTGGACCTCAAGACCTCTAATCTGTTTGTTGTGAATTTCTAGATCAAAAAACTTTTTTTTAATCTCCTCTTTTTTCTCTCTCTTTATCAATGGCTGTAACTATGTTTGCATGTGAAGTGATTACAGCATTTGATGGTTTTTCATAGACCAACTCTTCCTCTTTATGAATATCATCATTGAAAAGAATAAAAGAGTCAAGGTCAGTGTGTATGGAATAGAGAGGAGAATTCTCTGGTCTTTCTTGGTTACTCACCATATATTTCATGTGTGTTCCCCTATAGAGTCTTCTAGGTTGACTGAAGACAGGGATGGTGGCATAAGTCATATCCATCTGCATTGTGCCTTGTAACTTAGCACCCCATGACCTTGAAAGGAGCATGCCATATTTGGGGGGTATACCATCCACTACAATGTCCATCACTAAACTCTTGGCTAGTATTTGGGCTAAGTTAACACATAGATCCTTTATTAAGCCTAGGCATCTCACCTTGCTTGAATCAAAATAATATAAATCTTTGTAGGGTCTAGTCACCTCCAAGCCTAATATTTCCATTATTACCTTGGGAATGAGGTTGTGTGATGCTCCTGAATCAAGCATGCCATTGTGCAAGATATTTTCATGAATGTTTAAGCTAATATAGAATGGAGGGGTAGTCCCTTCTTGAAAATTTCCTTCAATTTTTGGTCCAAAAATAATCCGAGGTATCATCATTTAAGTTAAATGTGTCATGAATGTCTTCTATTTTTAAAGCTTTCAAAATTTGACCTCTATATACATTTTGAGTGACTAATTCTGTGAGTGGGACAAAGATTTTGATTTTGGATATTTCATTTTCTAGGCTAAAAGGGATCTGGTTTTTCAAAATGTTTGATTCAGCCTTGTTAGTCACTCCTTGTTCAGCAAAATCTGTTTGCTGGTTTTTAGTATTTATAGCAGTTAAAATAGTTTTTTCAGGAGCATTGGCTAAGGTGCTAGTGCTGCTAGGTTTAACACTCTGTTTTTCATTGGCCTGGGTGTTTTTGCCTTTCTTTGAATCAGAATTTACAGCCACTATTTTATGAATTTTTGTTTTCTTTTTGGATGCATTTTCAAGGCTATTCTTGGCAGCTTTATTAGAGGTTTTGTTTCTGGGAGTTTCTTGATTATTTTTACTTCTTAGGTCATATTTTTTAGGTGATCCTATGATGGAATTTTCAAATTATTGTTCATAATAATCAATTTCTATTCTTCTATCATCATAGGGTGTATATAGACCTTGTTTTCTCTCATGGAGGAGATCAGAATCCTCATTTCTTACTCCCAACATGTTCATGTTGTCATCATCTGTTTGTCCATTAGTTTCTTCATCCTCATTAACATAAATTTCTTGGAAAAGAGGTCTAATCTATTGATCATCTTCTCTTTGTTTGTTTTGAGGTTGATTTCTCCTAAAGTTCTAATTTTGATTTTGAGATTGATTTCTGCTTTGGGGAGCCGATTGGTTTCTCTAAATTCTGTTATCTCAAGTATTCTCATATTCTTCATCATTTCCTCCATCATTTTTTCCATTTTTGAGCTAGATGTGGAGGGTGCATTTTCCTCCCTAAATGATACTTTCTTTTCATTCCTCATCCTAGCTCTTTTTTCAATCAGATTTACTTCCACAGCAAGAGCTTCTTTCTGCATGTCTTCTAAAGTCAAGGGGTCTCTTTATCTTAGCTGATAAGCCATTTTAAGATCAAATCCTTCAGGAAATTCGGCCAAGGCTGAGCCTTGAGGAGATTTCAAGTCTAGGGGCAGTGCATTATAAACACTATTAAACCTAGTGCAATAGTTTTGAGCACTTTCCCCCATGTTTCTTTTGAGATTGTTGTAATCTGAAAGTATTTGGAGAGGGTTTTTTCTAACTTCCCATTTGTTTAGGAATGATTTATGGAGAGCTTGAAGGTCATTAACACTATGAGGGGCTAAGCCTTTGAACCACTTTCTTGCTTCTCGGCCTAAGCTTTGAGAAAATAATCTAAGTTTGACAGTTTCATCATTACTCTCATTTCTATAAAAATAGTCATTCATCTTGTCCACATGTTATGAAGCAGTAGTGGAACCACTAGCATCATATAATAGTATCTTAGACTAATAGTCCTGTGGCTGATTGACTAAAGGTAAAGGAAGGACTAGGGGATAACACCATGTTGCCATGATAGGAGGTTGTGGAAAAAATGGGGGGTTTACAGGTGGAGGATGTAATATGGGAGGGGGTTGATGGAATGGGCTGGTTTGAATAGTGGGTGTATGGATAACAGAAGTGGATGGACCAGCAAGAGACTGTTGAGCAGACCTTGGATGAGAGAAACCAAAATTATGAAGGAAATGCAAATCAGGAGCGTTAGTTTCTCTGCTAACAATGTTTTCACCACTATGTTGAGGTGAGGGTGAAGGCTCAAAGTCTATCTGATCTATATCATCAAGTGACCTAGTTCTGAATGGGTTTCTTAAGTCAGCTTATGAATCTTGTAGAGCTGTAAGGCTTTTGGGAACAGAATTAGCTCTATGGACTGGTCTGACAACAGTTGCAATTTTAGACTTAGGAGATTTCCTAAGTAAACTTTCTGGATTATCAACTATATCAGGAGGATTTGGGTCAGGATAGGCTCTAGAGTGGACTCTTCTAGAAGCCACTATGCTATGTTTTCGGACCCAATGATAAGAAAAGTTTAACCAAGTATGATAATATTTAGTAGGCTTATTGATCTTTTAACAGGAAAACTTAATCATCAAAGTTTCCCTAGTTGAGTTTGTATGGTGTTATTATAGAAAAGGGTTTCCCAGTGGAGTCTTAAGGCCTATTCAGGATTGTGTAGTCACCAGGTGGAATTTTTAGCTTTTAAAAGGTAAAATGTTTTATTTTCCACCACCACTAATAGGTTTGAAAACCAATCTGAAATGTTTTTTGGGTTTTCTGAGTTTTTAATAGTCCCGTGGGTTATGAGAGTGTCCTATATCTGTTTCAACACTTAGCTACAGTGATGAGACAAACAGAGTTCACTCTCTGGCTTACTATCTGATTTATCCAAGGTTTGATGAGGGTTTTTTAGAATCCTAAGAAGTACTTATATTGCCACTAATTCATACAATTCCTATCATGATCACCAATATGCTTGGTAGTGCTTGAAGAAATCTATTAATTCTCTACTGAATACTGAGTGTTTTGTTTTAAGGATTTTACTCAGAATTCCCCAGTATGGTCGCCAGTATTTTAGGACTCCGTAGTTTGCAATATTGGAAAGTACAAATGCTGTAGAGCCTACATCAAACCACTTTGGAATCTGAGGACCTAGCCATCCTAGATTCAGAGAGGGATCTCTCTATGTATGTGTTTAAATATATGATCTTTAAGGCTTGAAGTATAATTTTAGGCTAGTTATGAAGAACAAGGTTGTTTGTTTTTGGTTTGGTTGGGCAGATAACATGAAGATGAAGGAAGTATGTATGAAGGGTGAAGGTGTAAGTAAATGAAGGAATGTTTTACGGATAAGAAAAGCAAGGAACAATATCAATCCATTGGGCTATGGAGTTATAAGAGGATTTAATTGCACAAAAAGGTTCAAGAGTGGTCCATGGGGCAAGTCATCTATGTCTAAGGATCTTTAAGTTGATTTTATGGAATGAAACAATATGAAATGAAGTGAAAAAAGTAAAACACATGAAGAAACAAAGAACAATCTAAGATCAGGTAAGTACTTTTAAACTAGCCTTCTTTCAACATACTTTTAAGGGAACTTTTCAAAGCAACTGTTGGAGAAGAAACTAGAGGACAAGGCTAACCATAGACTTCTCTAGCTCAATATTTAATTAGAAAACTTATCAAGAACATCCAAAGACAATATCTCAAGTTGTACTCTGGAAACATGGGCTTACCGACACTTCACTGGTTATACTCTATTGAATTACCTTCAAAACACATTTAGAAGAAAACATAAAGGATAAAGATTTATCAGTGAGATTTAGGGTACTTTAGAAGTAAATCCTAATCTATGTTTGCTGTTATTTATCAAAGAAAAGTGGATAGAATGGAAACAATAAGAAAATAACAATTTACAGTGAGAAACACATCACCATTGACATAGACCAAGATCCCATAAATCAACTATTTGTATTTGATGTTCAAACCAGTTACAATCTTCAAGTCCAATGGGTCTGTACAGCTTCAAGCTTCTCGTCTCAGTTTATGTGTCTTCAATTACAAACATAGCTACAACAGCTTCAAAAGCTATTTACATGCAACAAATATCCAGAGACCAACCTCTATAATGTCTTCTATAGAAGTATTTATAGAAAAAAGAGGAGGTTGAGTGTAAGAAGGGTTCATCGGTTCAATTAATGTAGAGTAAGAGCTTCTCGGCCTTTGAAGGGCCAAATGGAGAAGGAATGACATGAATTAATTCTTCTAATTGATTATTACATTAAATTTCATCAACTTCAGTCACTTTTGTTGACTTTTAGGGCTTTTGGTAGGTTGGCAGTTAATGTTGAGCTATCTTTTAAAAATATCCCTGACTGTGAATTCATGGTGCCTTCTTTTGAGGAAATAAGCCTGTAGGTGGCAGTTTTGGCTTTTATTTCCTTTACTGATGTGGCATTTGGAGGCTCCTTTTGCTAATCTGTTTGTTTTAATACCTTAAAACACTGATTTAATTGTGATTTTGTGTTTTAAGGCTGATTATGCCTTTTCATCCTACTCCGGTCTTCAATTGTGCTTTTTCTGACTATGCCCACCTTGACACTATGTTTTAACCTTTAAAATAATAGGATTTAACCCTTTAATCCTTCAAACGGTGCTTTATCCCTGATCTTTATACATATTTCTCCTCTTTTTTGTCAACAACTATCAGGGCGTGCTAAGGGTTTCATTTGTTTTACCATTTTTAATGGAGTGCTGATAAACACCCATAAACCCCGTAAACCTCCTTTTACACTTTAAGCCCCAAGGATCGTCATCCCGGAGGGTTTCCGCTACTGAGCTAGCTATGGAGGACTTTTCAATGCTTAAGCCGCCTTTAAAAAACTTGTAACATAAACAAACAATTAAATAAAACCCTGCGTTTTAATGGCTGATTGCTTTGGAGGCTTGGTAGACGGAAAAAAGAGCTGTGAGGAGGGGAAAATGCAGGCGGAGGAGGTTCTGCGGGAAAAACCTATGAAAACAGGTTTAAATTTGAATATTGGAGCGAAAATGGGCAAAGGTGGTTTTTGAAAAACCAGGAATGGTTATCGCATTCATTTCGGGTGGTAAGTGGTTTAAACACAATTGAACGCAATTCCACACACTATGCAACACATGTCTTTTAGAAAACCGCCGATATTGCATGATTTTAGAGTGTTAAAATTCGGGTGCGAAAATTGCGAGATATGCCACCACAACCGTTGGATGAAAGGGATGAGATCAGACGGTGTGGACCGAACGTGATGGAGAAGTTGCTCGGGCGGAAATGAAAGTGGAAGCCAGGTGGCAGCATTTGATAGGGCGAGCGCTATATGTGGTGGATGGTAGGCCCCGGTGGAGTTGGGTCATCGGGATTAATGAGGACCGTTAGATCTATAAGATCTACGGTGCGAGTTTGATGCCAGAGGTGAAACAAAGAAATGTGTTGGGTGAGAAAGGGATGGAATGAACAAGTAATGACCATCAAATCGATAAGATCGACGGTCAAGATCGCTCGAGGAGAAAACTTAGCGTGGGGAAAATTCAAAATAAAAATGAATCTTTACAAAGGGCGCGGGCATTTAAACAATATTTAAGAGGAGGGGCTAGGGATACGGTTGGGGTATGGTCCGGTGGGGAACAAGGTGACCAAGAGTTGAGGAGGGGAGAGCTTATTGCATCGGCACATCACTACGGAGGGGGAAAAGAAAAGGGGAAAGGAAAAGCTGATGGAGCGATGCAATGGGGGCTAAGGTTAGGCCTGGGACATGGTCCTATGTAGCAATATATGACCAGGGGTTTTAAGGGCAGGGTGCTAATCACATCGGCGAGGAGAGATTTCCGAAGGAAAAAGCAGACCTATAGAGGAAAGCCGATGCGATATGGTTTGGGCGCTTGGTCATAGTGCTTGGACACATGGAGGAAAGGGGTCAAATATTTTAAGCCCTCGGGGGCTAAAGCCTGTGTTATATAAAAGGGAATTTCTTAGGTAGAAAGAGGGGTTTTTTAAGGGTTTTTTGGGGTTCCGATAAACGAAATGGGAGTTTTTAAACAATAAAGAGGGATTTTTTGTGAGTTTAAAAGGGATTTTTGGAGGTTTGCTTGGGATAATGAGGATAGAATGAAGAGAAAAGGGAATTTTTCAAAGTAAAAAGGAGGATGAATGTGGGTTGAAAAATGAGTGAAAAATAGGTTTAGATGATGCTGGAAAAAAGGTTTTAAAACAATATTTTGGATACCAGCATGGCTTCTTGGTGGGTTTTCTTAATAAAACAGTAGTGAATATGACTTGCTGAGTTTAGGCAGCACAAGAAGACTTCAAGGATGAGCATTTTTTGCATGAAAACAATGTCTTGAAGGCTCAGGACTTATTTTTAGCCATCATTTGCTCTGAAAAATTTTTACTGATGGCTAACAAAGGCCAATTGAGCGTTGTGTTCTCTATTTCATTTTCGCCTGGTTCTGGTGACAGATCGTCGCCATCGATGAGTACACATACGCAGGCGTCACTTTCAAGGAGATCCAGATTTAGTATTACCAGAAGGCACTCAGTGGGGTGGAATAGGTAAGAATGATTTGACCATGTTTTTTGATTTTTCTAAGGTTTATACAATTTTTTTGTGTTTTGATTTCTTTCCAATACTAAACTAAATGTTTGATGTAATGTAGATATTGGTCATGTTCAACCAGTAGAAGAACCAGAGCGTGAATCAGATGCGCCAACACAGAGGGCTGTCGGGAGATCAGTCCTTCAGGACCTTGATATGGCTGAGACTCTTGCTAAGCTTCAGCAGCACATAGAGGGGTTGACTTTCGGGATTCTGGATTTCCATATCGAAGAGCTTCCCATGCAACTGCAGCGACACACTATTGGGGTTCCTAACTGTTGGATGCGGTTGCTCCGTAGGATTGCTAGATCTATAGCATGTTATGATGAGCACCACTAGTTTACTTGTGACATTTTGCATACATTTTGAGGTCAGATGACCAATGTGTCTTGGGCACAAATTTTGTAAAAACCTATAACTATCTATTTATATGATTTCAGAGTTTTCCTATGTTTAATGCGTAATCCTATTCAATGATGTGAATATTTTCTTTACCTACGTCGCAAATGTCTGTCTAAAACTTGATTAGCTAATGAATTAATCAAAGTGTTCGAATTTCTGGAAATGTGTTGATATTGAAAAAAATCAAAATGTCTTTCCAAAGTCAAACTCTTAGGAACAATCTAAGAAATTTTGGATTTCTAAAAATATAAACACTAGTAAGTTGTAATACCATAAGTATAGTGATTTCTAATCTTATGACTATGCGGTTAATACCAAATGAAATGGCATCAGAGAGAAGTTCAATCAACGCACTATACTCAACGACATTGTTTGTAAATCTACCAATACAAATCCCTCTAAAACTCACTAACTCGCCGTTCGGAGCGAAAATGGCCCACGCTGTAGAGGATAGATTTTGCATACTACGACTAGCACCATCAGCATATCCAACAAATGGTTCCAAAGATTCAGACATCTACGATAAAAGGTAAAGCAGATTACTAATGTCAAGAAAACTCTAAAAAAAAATTAAGATAGTGAATGAAAATCAATAGCATATATACAATATAATACAAAAAATTACTACGCTCATGATTAAGCATAGTAACGTTTCAAATACAACCCATTTCTAGGCCATGCCAATGGAATTCCATCGTAATCAGCTAACTCGTAGGCACCCTTAGCAAGATCTCTTTTAACAATATAGGGGCCATGCCACAATGGCTCGAATTTCCCTGTACCTATTACATCAGCTTCTTGATCGTAAAGAAGGACCAAGTCGCCCTCTGAGTAGATGCGCAGCTGGACATTTTTGTCGTATTGTGCCTTTATACGTCTCTTATGCGCTTCGTTGGCCAATTGGGCTTCATGATGCATTTCACCTAGATGGATGAGATAAAGGAGATGCACTTCTTCTTTTGAGGTGTTAGGTAACAAGTCTATCATGAGTTTTAACGATGATATTGCGCATTGGATTGGTAAGATAGCTTCCAGACCATACACCAATTGAAAAGGAGTAAATACGGTTGCGTTTCTCACTAATGTTCGATACGCCCACAAAGCGGAGTATAGGATCAAATGCCAGTTCCTTTTATAGACTCCTATCATTCGTTGAAGCATTCGTTTAAGAATTTTTGTTAATAGCCTCAACTTGTCCATTTGATTGTGGATAATAAGGAGTAGAATTATCATGCGACAATCCTAAATTGGTAGTCAATTCAGACATCATATGGTTGCGAAAATGATTCTCCTGATATGTAACTATAGCTTGTGGGACCCCAAATCATGCAATAACATGGTTGAAGAAAAACAATGCAGCTGTTTGTCCTGTGTTATTAAATGCAGGCATCGTTTTGTTCCATTTGGTAAAATAGTCGACTGCGAAAATAATATAACCATTCCTCCCTGACGAAGGAGGGTTACAGGTCATGAAGTCAATACCCCATTTCGTAAATGGTCTAGCAGGGACAACAGGATGCATTGGCACTGGTGGTTTGTGGATTTTATGATCAAAAAATCTGGCATGCATGACAACTTCTGACTGCGAGGATGCAATCTCGAAAAATAGTAGGCCAAAAGTAACCAGCGTGGAGTATCTTCTGCTCGGTAGCATATCCATATAAGTTTCCACCACAAGCCCCAGCATGACAATCATTTAACTCTTTTCGGCCTCCTCATGAGTGAGGCACCTCCTTAAAATGGTATCGACACCACGACGATAAAGTGTATCGCTAATGATCAGATAATATTTGGCTTGGTATCGAATACGTTGTTGTTCAGAGCGAAAAGAATTAGGTCAAAAAGTTTGGGTTTGGAGATAAATGATGAAATTCCCATACCAAACATCAGATGATCCGATCAGAAACAAAGACTCGTCTGGAATAGATGGTTCCGACGTAGTAGCAGTACTATCAGAGGGAAGGTCACAGAGAAGCTTAGACAAAACTAAAGACTTCTTTGACTTGGATTTGATGAATTCCAAATCAAATTCCTGCAAAATGATAATCCATTTTGAATATTTCCCCCTCATTAATTGACGTGATAAGATATAAGTCATGGGGCTGCAATCCGAAACTATTGTTGTTTCTTGGAGTAGGATATAATGGCAAAATATTTGGACAGCTTGAACAGCTGCCAAGGTGAGATTTTCCACGTACGAGTACTTAACTTCCATATCATTGAGATTATGACTCAAATAATAGATCGGATGTTCAATTCCATATTCTACTTGGACCAAAACCATAGCGATGGTAATTTAAACCGCGACGATATATAGGAAATAATCATTTTGATAATTAGGAGGATACATTAATGACGCTTGGACAAGAGTGTCCTTAACATCATAAAAAGAATCTTGTGCAACTTGATCCCAATGGAAGGGAACCCCCTTTTTTAATAATCAAGTAAATGCTTTAGCCATTTCGGCGTAGTTTGGAATGAACCTTCTCAAGAAGTTAGCCTTTCCTTGAAATTTATGTATCTGAAGTAAGTTTGATGGTGCAAGCAAATCAAGAATGGCTTCGACCTTCAATGGATCTATTCGAATTCCTTCTTTTGAGACTACTAATCTGAGTAATCGACCAGAACCAACACAAAACACACATTTCGTGAATGCACTGGTAAATCATCTAGATATGGTTGAACAATGTGCTTGATTTCGTTGAAAGAATAATCCGTTGCTCTCCGAAAAGTTTCCCCAACGTTCTTTAAACCAAACGATAGTTTCCTATATGAAAATGTGCCCCATGGACAGATGAAAGTTGTCTTATGTTGGTCTTCTGGGCGAATATTGATTTGATTGTAACCGGAAAATCCATCCATGAACGAGAATATTTCGCATCCAGCACAATCGTCAATAATCTAGTCGATAAAGGGAGTGGGATAGTTGTCTTTTGGACAAGCATGATTAACATCCCGATAATCGACGCACACTCGAATGGTTCCTTGTTTCTTCATAATGGGAACGATATTGGAAACCCACTCAGTTAGTGAAATAGGGTAAATGAAACCAGCACGCAAAATTTTTTCAACTTCTGCTTTGATGGTAGCGGCTTTCTTCGGATGAATAGGACGAAGCCGTTGGCGCACCGGTTTGACATCAAGATACATATTAATAGTGTGTTCAACTATACTAGTATCTATGCCTGGCATTTCCTTGTAAGACCAAGGGAATACGTCACGAAATTCATGAAATAAAGAGTGATATGAATCAAGTACTGATGGAGAACAAGATACACCGACATGAATATTTTCTGCAACGCTAGGTTTGGTCGAAATATCGATAGAAATTGCTTCTTCGATATTTGATAAATTTCACTCAGAGTCAATTGCATTAATCGGTAAAGAATTTGAAAAGAAAGTTTTGATGGATGGGTGATATAGTTCACTGAGATTTTTTTCTTCATAATCAGGAAGATGGGAACGATGATGATAATCTTCCCATGGTTATCCTTCTGACATCATATCTTCCAAAATATTTTCATCTGTCAAAAATTTGAGGAAAATGGATCAGATGGAGTACCAAAATCTAAGGAACGATCAACCCAAACACTCGACAACACTGATTTCGGATTTTCCGCCCAAGCCAAATAGATTGATTTCTATGCTAGCTCAATAGGGCTAGGCGCTAAAACATCATCCAACGTAGAAATATCAGAATCACCCGTACTCTCCCTTAAGCCAGATAGAGTGGCAGAGATCATGTAGCAGGTCTCTATGCTTGCAATTTCTGCCAACGTCACGGGTGGTGGTAATGCAAAGGTTCTCATAAGAGTGGAATACTTTAAGAGTCCTACACCAATGTTCTAAATTTATAGTTTGGGTAAGTAAACAAACGAAACACTTCTAGTTACTTGTGAAGCGGAGGAAAAAAAGAATAATTGATTAATTACTGTGATTGTACCTTTATGTGGAAAGGAAATCATTCTAAAGTATGTAGAAACAATGGCAGTCATTGCATATACCCATGGTCTTCCAAGTAAAATATTATAGTCAAGGGGTCCGTCAACAACCTCGACATCAATATTCATTGTTTTTCCCCCTAATTCAACATTCAGGTTATTGATAATACCAAGAGGTTTATATGTTCTTCCATCAAAAGCCTTCAACGTTGTTGATGATTATGATAATCACGGCGAGCCAAGTGACTTCCAACAGTTTAGAGACATAATGCACGTAGATGCTTCCTCATCAATAAAAGTGCAATGAACAAGGTGATTGAGAAAATTTACTTGTATGGAGAATGCCAATTCTGCTGGTAATTGCGGCACATAGCCCGTATGGTTAAAGACGACAATATTAGAATCAGTTAGATCAATTCCACCAATGGCCGACAATAAAGCCTGTTTCTGGGAGGGAAAATTTTGTAATACCTCAGGAGCAGACATAGCTGAAGGGGATTGAGCCCAATATTCAACTATATTATAATTTTGTGCAACTCTTGCTCGAGGATTATATGTCGATTTATGAATTACTCCCTTCAATGGCTTAATTGTCAATTCAGGAATAAGAGTAGGTGGTACTAATTCATTATATGGATTCGTTGTCGAGGTAGTAGTCTAATCAGTGGCCGGACTACCATAGTATTTATTCCGTGTCAACACCAAAATATCTTGTGAATGTTTTGTGGTGGATAACATTAACACTTGGGAACTAGGAGCTGGATCTGTAGCAACCAAATTAGTGTCCAGATTTGGAAATGGGTCTGTCAACACAAGTGATGCATGGGAAGTCTTGATGATTTTTGAGACTTTAGCACAGTGAGGACAATCCATAAAAAATTGTTCCTCGTTACATATTATGCATGGATAATGAGTTTTCCATGGTCCAGACGGTTGATCAGATGATCTTTCCTGTGGGTTAGAAGTTTGCTTTTTCTTTGATTTCCCCTTTTTCTTACCTCCTGGTTTCTTGTCACTTTTGCCTTTGTCAAATGACACGACATTAATTTCGGAAGTAGGAACATGATCAGATGCAGTAGCGTGGTGTGTGTTTGCAGTGCCTATCAAGCCGTCTCTGGCATGAGAGCCCTTTATTTGAGGAAGAACATTGAAATTAGATCGCGGCGCATTAGGGATTTTTTCATAGAGCATGTCAGACTGAGTATAAATCAAGTCTAAATATTGGGCACGAGTGATATCTTGCTCTTCAGTGATGACGCCACCTTTAGCTACATCCTCAATTATAGATGGTAACAGGGACTTAATGAACCATTCAACAAGGAGCTGATCGGGAACAAATGTCTTAACCATTCGTCGACGGCGACGCCACTCATGAATATGATCAGAAATGTGAGTAGCATTAGTCTATGTGAAGTTGGTAAAGAGTTCCGTTCTATTTTCATATCTGATCGGTAACTGGAAATGGGTCAAAAATACAGTAGCTAAAGTAGTGAAATTGTCGAAAGAAGCTCTAGGTAACTCAATGTACCATTTAGCAGCCGGACCTGTGAGCGTACGTTGGAAAAGACGTAGTCAAACAGAATCATCATTCAGGGAATTTGATGAATACCCTAAATGATAAGTCATGACATGAGTCAACGGATATTCTCCAGGGTTTCCATTGAATTTAGGAATATCAGAGGGTAATTTATGAGGTATCACCGGTCACCAAGGAGCATAATTTATTGGATCATTGGTTAACCGGTTTAAATATGGTAATTGCAAGGTTGCAACAAAAGGCAACTGTAGATTAAATTCAGATTGAGCATAGCCAGGGTAAGTTGGAATTGCTTAGGCAACAGGCCTTTGAGCACCAGCATACGGAATCTGTTGCTGGTAACCCAGATAGGGGTTATTTTGCATAACAAACGCTTGAGGATTCGGTTGACCAAAACCTGGATATGATACTTGTTGAAATGAAGTTTGAGGCTGGCAAGGAGTCTATCCACCAATATTATAACCCAAATTAGTATAACTTGGATTCGGTTGATATGTATAACCTGGTTGCGTTTGTGACATCCCATAAAATGGTACACCGGCTTGTGAATAAATGATTCTTGAAACAGGTTGTTGTAAATTAACCAAAGGATTTTGAGTCTGTGGACCCAACATTTGATGATATTGAGTTGAAGGACCCACCTAATAAGGTTGATGTACAATATTTTGATTTTGTAACAGGGGTATATATGTATTAACAAGTGGTAATGAAGTGGGTGTAACAGGTTGAACCGGTTGATATAAGTGTACAACTGTTTGTGGTTGGATAGGTAGAGTGGGCTGCCATTGACAAACATTCATGTCAACATTAGTTTGACCAAAAAGTGACTGAGTACTATCATATTGGGTGATCAAAGGTTCCCCCCCAGCATAAGGAGGATAATAAGATGGAAAATAATTGTCTCCAAATGCTTGGATTCCAGTTGATATGGTACTTAAAAGAATTGACCCAAAAGGACCAACTTGATATTGCCCTGATGATGTATGTAATGAATCAATTTGTTCAGTACTAACGATAGGACTACCAGTTAAAACACCAGATGATGACATTGGAAAAGACCGTGATCGTGAAGATGCACTAGAGAAAGTGCCAGACAATGATTTGTAACATGCTGGGACCGAAGGGCCACCGTGCAAATATGACTCTGGTGAGGTTGTGAACATCGACGGAGTAGCAAGGGTAGGAGCTAACGTATTGGAACATCAGACCCAACCGAAGATGTTGGTTCAGACATGGTTGTTTGACCAAATTTATACCCTCAAAAATCAACGAGAGATTTAATGGCAACATGACCAAAAAAAGCAGATGGAAACAATTGAGGAAAAGACTAGTACAGGTAAAGGTCCTCCCCAAAATGGGTTGGAGTTAAAGGTGTATCGTCTTGTGTGATTTCTTCAATCGCAATTAAACTAGGAGGAAGAACTTCATCTTCAGGCCCAAAATATATTTCAGAAGGTTGAATGTGTAATATAGGAGTTTCAATAGCTACAAAACTTTGTGGGATGACCAAGGTAGGAACAAATTCCAGTTGTTCGACTTCAAGATTCAGATGTTCTGGAAAAGAGGAGACAGGATCTGGATCAATTTGTGATTGAACAACGTCAGGTCCAGGAGGTATGGTCTCAGCGTTTGAATGGATCCTGACCACGGGTAGCTGTGAAGACTCCGTTTTGACAACAGTAGACGAACCGGGATGTGTGGAAACAATTTGAGCTAACTCTGGTTTAAAAGATGATGTTTTGCCACAGGTACAAATTGTACTTGATTCGGCAGATCGTGATCGCCTTCGCCTACCAGAAGTAACTTCCGGTGGTAAAGGTGGTTTTAAAGCTAATATACGCAAACGACGGGGGATAGGAGTTTATTCTTCCATGATTACTGATTTATTTTAACCAAAAAATAAATAAACAAAAATACGGTAATGCTAGGCAAAAGGGTTTACCAAGAAACTGTGAACTGCAAAATACCTCCTGGAAAACTAAGAAGTACGGGCAGGTAATCTCCCCTAATCCTGTATTTAGTGTATCACAATTTCAATGGGGCCAACTTGGTTGACTATGGATGGATAGCACCTAAAATTTTTCCTCCCAAATATACCCGAAGGTACATGGAGGCCCAAGTCTGTATTAGCATTGTCTAATGCGAAACCGCACAGTGAGAGAACCCCTTTATACTTATCATACTGTAACACTGCCTGATATACCTGAAAGTACGTGGATGAGCTATGATATAATTACGTACGTGGAGTGAGGTATCACACTTGGAATGTATCACAGACAAGTTAAAGACAACTGCTATGTTTTACGACACCAGAACACGTCTCTAGCCTATACCTTCTAAATGTTATCGTTATGGTTCTAATGCGTTTTTAAGTAAATTGAAATTAATTTTATGTTGATCTTGCTTAAAAATTTTCCTTTCAAAGGTTCACCACGATGATGTGTATGAAATTCCTAAAATGCAAGCTAAGAATCATAAACAAACTTTCACTTTCATCTTTTTCAATGAAGAACCTAGCTACTAAGGGAAGAGAGCAAATAATTTTTGAGAAAACAAATCAATGAATCAAAAACTAAATGAAAATTTCCTAATGTTCCTTTTGCAAAACACACATTATTCTACATGCAAAATGCAAGTTTTTCTTTTCAGTTTCCTTAATGTTATGAATGCAGAAAAGAAACTAGGTGCACTAAATCAACAATTCGAATGCTTTTTACTTTTGAGAAATGAAGAATACAAGCAACTATTTCTCTTTTGAAAGAAAAATGAGGATTTCAACAACAATTTCTCCTATCAAGGAAATGAATATTTTACGACAATTTCCTATTTAGAAAGCAACTTATTCTTAATGCGACCATAAAAATTACTTTGAAATCAACTTGTCAATCATAAAGAAAAACTTCTTAAACCAACATTGAACAAATTTTCAGTCAAAGGAGAAGAAGTATATAGAGTCACTAGTCAATTGAGGATCAAACTTTTCTGAACACAACAGCAAACAAAACTGAAGCAAATTGCAAAGGAAAATTCAAGCGAATTTGGGTACTTTTAGGAGTCAACGCAGTCTCCAAGGGGAGACAGTGCTCTGCAACACAGGCTAGGAAGGGAGATAATGCTCTAAAAAGAACTGTGTCCTATCTAAGAGTGCGTTGGGCGCAGTTACAAAGAAAAATACTACTGTTTAACTCATTGTCTTTGCAAATTAAGCTCTAAAAAGGTTTAATATTTGTGTGTAACAACTACTGGGTGGATAAACAGATCAAATCAAAGGCTTAAACACCTAGAACTAAGGGAAATTTTCCACAGTGGAGTCGCCAATTTGTTGGGCCAGAATTGTGAATTACGGATAAATCACGCTTCCCTAGACATGTGCTAGTCTAGAACAATAGGTGAAAGAATATATGACTATTTTTCCTAACTTAGAATAGATACATAGAGAGGATTGGAGGCTTACTTGTTCAGTCACTTCCAATGGCTCCTTCTGTCGCTTCTGTTGCAGCTTCAAATTCAAGCGGTTTTTTGGGCTGAATGCTTCCTGCAAGGAAGAACACTGAAATAGTAGAAGATGCAATAATATAGATATCTATTCAAGATATTTAGCTAAATCAGTAAATCACAAACCATACACATCAACCAAGATCTTACAATATGGAAAATCAAAGCCAATACAGATGCATATAGGGAAAAATAAGCAGTACTCTTTATTGATGATAGAAGGAAAGGTTAAAACCTAGTGACTGATTTGAAGTGGCCTTCCAGCAACATTCCCAAGCCTCATCAAAATATAAATCTCTCCAGTAGCAGTTACACAAATCTAGCTCTCAATTGAAAATTCTCCAGCATTTCTCTACTCAAATTCTTCCTCCTCAAGCACTGATATCTGTGCTCAATTTATAGATGAACTATAGGTTGTTTTGCAATCAATGACTTTCCAATAATAGGAAATACATGTTTCCAGTCATGTAGATGTCAAATGGACACTTAGATCCGAAGCTTGACACATGTGAACTCTTCTAGAAGGCACTGGCCAAGTGGAGATTTCAGAACAATGAGAATTTCGCTCCCAATGTGACCAACGCACCTGTGAATGTCGGGAAGTTCTTTGTAGAGTAGCCTTGCATGGGTCTACCTGCATATGAAATGCACTTAGGCCCCTTAGATCCTGCGTTGGTGAGCTCTCATATGCTATATAATAAGCTTCAAACCATGGAAACCTTTGCTCGATGAATGTCTTGCTTGATTTGTCTTGTTTCTTATCTTAGGGCATGTAGCAATTGAAATGATAGGGAATGACAGACCCTTGATCATTGGTCCTGGAGATGATGTCCAGTTAACCAAGTCATTGGGAATGGTGCCCAGATCGACCTATAACAATCGTATTTCCATTATGTTGTTTTCTATCTTCTGTTTACCATGGCAGGTATCAATCAAGTGAGTTAAGTTGGATTGAGAGTGATGAAAGTGACAAAGGGAGGTGAAGGAAAGTGAAAAGATTACAAGTAGGTTTCTCTCCCTTTATCTATTCACTTTAAGGAAACGGTCAAATATATTTCTTTCTGTTGTTATAAGTGAGCCACCCACTTAGGGAAAGTGTACTTATCCATAGGTTTGTATTTTGGTGAAACAAATTGGCGACCATACTGGGGATCAACAGATCATCCCTGGTGGTTTTGTCCTTTTCCATCATCATCTAGTAGACTTTACGTGCTTATTTTTTAGTTATTTGAATGTGTCTTAGAAAAAATAGTGTGATTTCTTGCTTCTTGAGAGAGTCCTCTAGCACCAACGCACTGTTGGTCTTGACACAATGCTCTACATAACACTGCTAGCTTATGGACAGTGCTATTCAATGCACTGTCTCCCACTCAGGAGTGTATATTTTTCCAATTCATGTATGTTTTTATCACTCAGAAAAAGTGAAACATTATTTGACATGGTCTTAGATTTCATTTGTCAAAGGTATGTTCATAGAGTTCATTTGTCACAAGTTGGTAAAGGAAAATTTTAAATTTTTCATATTAACCTATCCTAAGGTCCAAACCCACCCCCATTCAAGTCATATCATGTCCCATACGTCATAATTTTTTGTCATATTTAATCTCCCAAGATTTTGAATTTGAAAAGGTCACTTTAGCCAGTTTTTCCTATTTTCGTAGCGATTTACACTGTAAAAAGGCAGTTTTCACTACGAAACTGCCTAAGAGTTTCGTAGAAACACTGCCAAGAAATGAATTAACCATGCTATGAAAAAGGGTATTTCTGTCTATCTTGTCAAATATGGTGCAAGGTGTTAGTCCATGATTAGAACTGTTAGGGTGGATTTCATTCGAGTCAGTTAGGATTAAATCAAGGTACAAAGGTCATGTATGAGATCATTATTACTATTTTTAGCATGTATGAGGCATGATTAGAGCATGAGTTGTCACCAAAACTTTAAACATAACCCAATTGAGTCTTTTTCATTCTTCGCTTCATCTTTGCATGCTACTGAGTTCTGGAGAGTTGTTTCACCAAGCCAAGCTGGTTGCTGGAATTTTCAAAAGGTGCAGGTGTCACTAATCAAGCGAGGCAGGGAAGGTATAAAATCACCATGGCTGCAAAGAGGAAGACCAACAAAGGTGGCCACTACCTCAGATATGAGCCATAAGACATGAATTTTTTAAATGAAGACCCAACTGCCTTAGAATGTTTCAGAAGAACAGGGTGTTTGTAATTTTTCCAAAGATTGAAAGGGTGCCATGGCAGGTTTATAAGGAGTTTTCTATCGATTTAAATGGGACAACTTCAAAGGTAGGAATGTTAAACCTCACAGTAACACCAGATACCATTGCACTAGAAACAGGAATCCCTAGAAGAGGAGAAAAATGGTTTAAAGGCTTCAAGTTCACCATGCAGGACTGTAAAGAATTTATCAAGCTAGAGCATAGTGAAATTGACCTCAAAAATTCCATCCCAAGGAGCTACATGAAAGACAACTTCTCAATTCTACTGCTACTTATTCAGAAGTACTTCACCTGTGAAGGGAGATATCACATGGTCTATTCCTACCACCTTAGGCTTCTGCTGCATTTTGTGGGTAAGAGGTCTCTTGATTTACCTTTTTATTTATAGAGAAGCTTAGCTAAAATGTCCGATAAGGTAAAAGTTAAAAAAGAAGGAAATGAAACCTCACTCTTTCATCATAATTTGATAAAGTTGCTGGTATTAGAGGAGGAGTTAAAGAGATTAGGTAGAGACTAGTCATGTTTTATGTTCATTAGTGGTTTTGAAGTAGATGTTATCACTCCTAAAAGGACTCCCAAACCTAGAGATATCCCATCACCTTCAGTGGCAGAGAAAGTTGAGCCAGTGATAATGGAGACAGAGCCTTTGCAGAAGGTTGATACACCCAAAGCTACACCTGCAAAACAAAAGCTAATAGTGAGCAAACATGGAAGAAAGAGGGTTACAAGAAGACAAACAATGGCTAAGGGTAACTTAGATGACATTTTGCATGCTATTGATATTGAAGAAACTCCCATAGTCCAAGCTGAAGACATAGATGAGGGAGGAAAGAAGCTCAAGAAATCCAAAATAGCTAAAAAGTTAGAGTTTGCAGATGAATATGCAATATTCATGTTTCAAGCTAGAAAACCAATGACAAGACATGCAATAAAGGTCTTAGAAAGCAACAAAGAGGCTCAAAAGGTCATTGAAACTGTTCAGCCACCATCAAGCATCATAGACCTTTCCTCACCTGCAAAATATGAATTGGTCATTAAACAAAGGAAGGGTAAAGAGAAAATCACTGACAAAATAGAGATTGAAATCCTTAAGGAGAAATTGAAGCTGGAAAATGATGAAATATCAGTCTTGAAGAAAGAGGCAAGGAAGCACAAGGTAAATAAGGTGCGGTTTCAAAAAATGAAAGAAATTTGGGAAGAACAAGTCATAAGTGTGTCAAAGACCTTGGACAACATAGAGAAATTGATCAAATGGCCTCAACCATTGAGAGGAGAGGTCAAACACATCAAAAAAATGATCCTGCATTTGTAATCTAAGAATAGGACACTTAAGGATCAAGTCAAACACCTTCAAGAACAATTGGAACTCATTCATGAAGAGCTAGAGAAGAAAGGTTTGAAGATGACTGTGGTTGAGGATCCCATAGCTCAACTGATCATTAATGAGGAGGAAACACCACATAAGCCATAAGTTGAGTTTGAATGTGTTTTAGAAGGTTCATGGCATGTTGAAGATCAAGTTTTTGTAGCTGGAGGCCACTTTTTGGAGACAGTTTTGAAATCTGGAATTTCTGCACTTTTACACAGTTTCGTAGTGTTTCCTAGGCTTAAAGCCATGAAAACACTATGAAAAAACCTGTAGCAGCCTTTTTGCCTCTAAATTCACTTTTTGTAGTTTTAAATGAGGAAGAATGATGGTGGTGATGTGTCATGACCAGGTTTACACCATGGAACAACAAAAGAGCAGAGTTTTTGGGTGCAGAAGCTTCTTTTTCAATGCTACCAAAGCTCGCTATGAAGCTCTCCTATTTTCGTAGCGAGCTAGTTTTGAAGGTTTTGGAGCATCTTAATGGTAGTTTTGGAAATCTTGACTCCTCCAACATGTCAAGGGACCTTAACATCAAACATATATGACTCGAAGGAAGTGCTATGGAGACATATCATCGTCCAAAGATCTTGTTGAAGATAAGGATTATGCATTCCTAAAAAATAGGGTTTTCTTCCGCATGACTAGGAGATTTTTTAATATGTAAAGTGGTGATGAACTATGTTATGGATTTTTCAAGCATGTGACACTTATGTTGTAACCATCATTTAAATATTTCAAAGATAAGGTAGAGTGATGTAATAAATAGGAGTTTGAGTCCTATTAGGAAATTTCTTCTTTAAGGTGTATCTGTTAGTTTCTTGTTAGAAGTCATGTTTTGCAGTTATGTGATGTGTCATAGGAGAATTCGATGAATCTAGCCACCAGGCAGATCATCCTTGTTGTAAGAATGTCTATTTAAAGACAAAGCATCGAACTAGTGAAGGGATGGAGATTTTTTGCACCAAACTGTTGCCTCATGTATTTTGACTTATATCAGTAATACAGAGAGAATTTATTCTTGACAGACCTGAGATTCTCATGGGGTTTTTAATGTCTTATTGATCTACATCTTATGTTTTACCACTTGCAGTAGATTTAATTTCTATTACTTAGAGTTCATAACTCTATGCCCTGAATTCATTTAGTAATGAAATGACTGTATTTTCCTATGTTTTATGAGTGAATTGCCTTTGTTAAGACCCCTATATGCCTCAGCTTCCATGTCAAGAAACCTTGCCAGTAAAAATAATAATTTTTGACTCCATGAGCCCAATGGTAGAAAACCTGCATTCTTTCAACCTGCAATCATAAAAAAACAAGATACAAATTCTACAGAGTTAGCCATCTAATACTATCATTAACCAATTTCATAAAATCCATTTGAGAGAGCCCTCTCAGACTGAAGAGGCTAAGCTTCAGTCAAAATCTGGTTTGAAACAGTTACACTGAGTTGTCTGATCAGCAGGAAATCAAGTACAATTTTTTGATAACATTTTGGTGCATCTTCCAGGAGCCTGAAGATATGCTTTTTCCGAAATTTTGAAGCTGAACTCTTGAAGGTAGTAGGAGCTCAAAATCTGTTTGAGGCTGCAACTACCTTGGTGACTCCATTCAAAATTCTCGTGTTCAAAGCTGGCTTCGAAAAGGAGATATACGAGGAGTAATCCTGACCCAGATCCACCTAAAATTGTGGATAATCCAAACATAATTTCCAGAGGCATTCAAGGCATTTATGCATAATCAGGTACTCCATTACACACAAAATCTTTGTCCTCTAAATTTTTAAGAAGTCCTGAAGATAAAAAGTTTGATGATAAAATTCAGAAAGTCTTGTTTAGGTCTGAAAATGAAAAAGAATTGATTGAAATTGTCTTAGACCTACATAGAAGAGGTATTGATACCTCAACCTTAGTGACCCAAAAGTATAAAGAAGAGTTTTAGGAAGCAGTCACATTATAGTTATTGTTAGAGAGGGAATATTTGGATAGGTTAAAGGAACTAGACCCATTTGAAATCTTGCTTAGAAGAAAATCTGGTGTCTCTCTACCTGACTGGAGTTCAATTGTAACTGGACAACAAAGACCAACCAACCCCCCTCCTAATAGTTCCAATAAACATGGCGATAAATGTGCCATCTCCACTTGCTAGGTATGCCCCTCTTGTTCTCCCAGCTATCCTTAATGCCCTTCCTAGAAAATACTCTGCTAGAATCAAAACTTGGGGAAGTGATGAAGAGATTACAGCTGAAGAAAATGTATACTAGTTTAATGACTTCATAGACAGGGAGGAGGTTGACTGTGAGGATGTCAAGATGATATTATTTTCTCAGATCTTTACTGGTGAGTTCAGAAAGTGGTTCAAAGACCTTGTTGTAGGAAGCCTGCATAATTGGAATGAATTTGAAGATAGCTTCTTGAGAAAGTGGGGAAATAGAACCAACCTTGTGCAAGCCCTCATTGAGTATAATATTTTGAAAAGATTTTTTGATGAAACTGTCAAAAAATTTTCAAAGATATTTAACAAAGTTTATGACTCCATCCCTTCCCATCTAAAGCCTCCACCAAGAGCAGCTCAACTGAGATACGTTGATGCCTTTGACTATGAATTTTCTATACGGCTAAGAGAAACAGAATGGTGGAGGTGAAGGCCAATATGATAGCAGCTAAAAATTCCAATATGGGAAAGACAAAATTAAAAGAAGAAGATAAGCCTTCCATCTCAGATGATAAATTTGACTTCATGATGAAAACAATGGAAAAATTGATGGATAGGCTTTCCCTTGGAAATGCCTCTGCTCCTCGTGCACAACATGAACCTCAGTTTATAACTCCTTAGTTCATAAGACCTCAAAATCAACAAAGACCAAGGGAAAGCAGAAATTAGCCTGACCCTCAAGTTAGGCCTCCTTTTCAGCAAAATTTAGTTGATGAAGAAGATCAACCTGAAATACCAGAAGACTCTATTCATTTTTTGGATGAAAACATGTCAGGGATGTTTTTGAATAAGGAAGAACATGATGAGTCAGATCATGATGTAAACAAGGGTGAGGAACCATCTGATTACCTTAAAGGTTACCAACATGGAATCTTTGAGATGCAAAGACAATAAAACCTCAAAAATAGAAGTGTCCTATTACTGAAAACAAAACATAGCCCAAGAAAGATGCCCCCAAGCAGCTGAGGTTAGAAAAGATCCACCACCTCCTCCTCCTATCAAAGAGATTGAGAAAATTACTTATGTTTTCAGTTTGGAGAATGAGATCTCCAAGATCAAAATCCCAGTTCCTTTTGGAGAAATTATTAAGGTGAATGAATACAGAAGTAAAATTTTAAAAATGTTGAATTCCCAACCAGAAGCTGCTAACATCCTTAATGTTCAAGAAGATCATCCAACCATATACTTGGGACCAAGATTGGAAGATGAGAAGAATGAATAAGTCCCTCCTTTTTATGTCAATATTAGTATTCATGACATGACATTACACAATGCCATGTTGGATTCATGGGCCTCTCATAACCTCATGCCTAAAGTAATTATGGAAAGGATTGGATTGGAAATTACTAGGCCATATAAGGATTTTTTTTCTTTTGATTCAAAAAGATTTTAGTGCATTGGTTTGATAAAAGATGTTGTTGTTGGTCTCACAAAAGTCCCTACCAAGATAGTGGTAATGGAAATTGTGGTAGCAGACATTCCACCTAAGTTTGGCATGCTACTATCAAGTTCTTGGGCAGAAAATATCAAAGGCACCATGCAAATGAACCTAACTTATGCCACCATTCCTATTTTTGGTGAGCAAAGAAGACTATACATTGAAACAAGGATGGATTATATGGTAAGTAGTAAGGACAAACCTCAGAATTTCCCAATCTATGTTGTTGATACTAAATTAGGATCTGCTATACTTTTCAATGAATTGATTGATGAAGTAGAAGATGAAAAGAAAGCAGAAATTCAGGAAGCAAAAAATCAGCAAGCATAAAATCAACAAATCAGTGAAGAGAAGGCAGAAGGTTGGTGGTTGTTACACTTTTATGGATCAATAGGAAGAGAGGGGGCTGGAGCAAGAATTTGGATCACAACTCCAGAGGATGAAGGTAAGTTCTTTTCTTTAAAACTGAACTTTGATTGCACAAATAACATAGCTGAGTATGACTCTCAGCTTTTGGGTTTATAAATTTTGAAAAAAATGGGTGCCCCAAAGATTTCTGTTTGTGGTGATTCTGAATTAGTTATTAAACAAGTTGAAGGTGTATATCAAACCAAGGATGTGAAAGTGAGAGCATACAGAAATTTGATCATGGAGATGTTAGAGAATTTTCAAGAATATTCCTTTATTGTGAAGACCAGGGATCAAAACTCAGTAGTTGACTCCCTAGTTGTTTCTGCAAATCTGTTTATTATTCCTGCACATTCCACTGAAAGATGTGAGGTTGAAGTTCGTCATAGGCCTGCTATCCCTGACAACATAATTCACTGGCAATTTTTTGAGGATGACCAGCAAGTAAAAAATTTCATAGAATTGAAAGAGGAGTTTGAAAGCACACAAGTATATCAGCAAAACATGTTTGTTGAAACTAAGGGTAATTCTGAAGTGTTGTAGCTGAAGAATAATTCTATACCTAAAGGTATAATCCCACTTGAAATGCTTTTTGACCAAAATGATGTGTTAAAATCTCCTAGGATACACACTGATGATGAAGAGGTAGAGAGTTGTAACCTTGGTACAGTAGCAATGCCAAAAATGATCAAGCTTTCAAAGTTTCTTTCAGTTGACTAGAAACATAAATATATTGAGATGATAAAAAGGTTCATAGATGTTTTTGCATGGAGTTATGTTGATTTGAAGAAGTATGATCCTACTATTATTCATCATACCATTCCTATTAAAGAAAATGAAAAGCCTTTCAAACAGGATCTGAGGAGGATTAATCCACTTCTCATGCCTCTGATTGAGAAGGAAATCAAGAAGCTCTTTGATGCCAAAATTATTGTACCAATCAGATTCTCAAATTGGCTTGAAAACTTGGTTCCAGTCAGAAAAAAGAGTGGGAAAATCAGAATCTGCATTGACTTCATAAAATTGAGCAAAGCCTCTTTGAAGGACAACTACCCTCTCCCAAAGATGGACCAAATTCTGCAAAACATTGTTGGTTCCCAAAGGATTTCTATGCTGGATGGTTTTTTAGGATACAATCAAATACTAGTGCATCTAGAAGATCAGGAGAAAACTGCCTTTACCACACCATGGGGCACATTCATGTATGACAAGATGCCCTTTGGTCTGATGAATGCAGGAGCGACTTTTCAAAGAGAAATGGAAATTTCCTTTGCTGAGGAGAAGGATAAGTTGGTGGTTGTATATCTGGATGACATAACAATTTTCTCAAGGAGAGAGGAAGACCATTTGAAGCATTTGGAAAAATTTCTGCTGAAGTGTAGAAGGTTTGGTATTTCTCTTAATCCCACTAAGATTATTTTTGCTTTAACTTCTGGAAAGTTACTTGGGCACATTATATCTAAATATGGGATAAATATTGATCCAAGCAGGGTAAATGCCATTCAAAAAGTGATATGACTAGAAGCAGGAAGGAAATTTAGTCTTTCCTTGGAAGAGTAAATTTTTTGAGGAGGTTTATTCCCAATTTTGCTGAGATTTTCAAAGACATAACCAAGATGCTGAAGAAAGGAGCTAACATCAAATGGATAGTGGAGGTAAAGCATTCATTTGAGGAGATCAAGAAGGCACTCACTCAAGCACCAGTGTTGATTAGCCTGGATTTTTTAAAGGAATTTATGGTTTTTACATTTGCATCAGAAAATACAATTGTTGGAGTTTTGATGCAGAAAGGACAGGAAGGTATTGAGAAACCTAATTCATTTTTTAGCAGGACCCTAGCTAATTCAGAGCTGAAGTACAACATCCTAGAGAAACAGGCCTACGCTTTGGTCAAAGCCATCAAATATTTTTGAATTTACATTCTGCATTCTCATGTCATAGCATTTGTTCCTAATGTTGTTGTGAAGGATATCTTATCTCAATTTGATCCTGATGGTAAGAGAGGGAAGTGGATAGAAAACTTGTTGGAATATGATATAGACATCAGACCTACAAAATTGGTGAAAGGTCAGGGGCTAGCAAAGCTAATGGGGCAGTCAAATTTTGATTGTCTTGATATAAATTTAATTGCAGAAATTTCAGAGTTATCAGATGAAGATGAAGAGTTGATTCCCATTGAAGAAAAGTACATCCTATATTATTGGTATAGAGACATTTTTTTTGTCTTACATCATCATAGGGATCCTGTTGAATTGACAAAGTCTAAAGCAAGGTTTGTGAAGCTAAAATATTTGAGGTACTACATCATTGATAAAAATATTTATTGGAAAGATACTGGTGGTATTCCTTTGAATTGTTTATTGGAAGAGGAGGCTGAAAAAGAGATTGAGGAGTTTCACAAAGGAGATTGTGGAGGTCATCATTATTGGAAGGCCACCGCAAACAAGATTCTCAGAGCAGGGTACTACTGGCCTACAATGTTCAAAGATGTCTACAAAAAGATAGCTGCCTACCATGAATGCCAGATTTTTGATGGTAAGAAAAATCTTGTTCCTTTACCCTTGATGCCTATCTATGTTGAGGCGCCATTTCAGCAGTGGGGACTAGATTTTATTGGTGAGATTCATCCATCATATTCAGGTCAACATCACTGGATCTTGACAACAACTGATTATTTCACCAAGTGGATTAAGGCAATCCCAACTAGGCAAGCAAATGATTCAGTTATCATTTCATTTTTGGAGAATAATATATTGTCTAGGTTTGGCTGCCCTATGAAGATCATCACTGAAAATGCATAGGCATTCAAATCCAAAAGGTTGATCAGTTTTTGTCATCAATATCACATTACACTTGGAAACTCTACTGCATATTATCCATAAGGTAATGTTCTTGCTTAATCTTATACCAAGAGCATTGTGAGGATTATTAAGGTGTTGCAGGAAAATAAAAATTCATGGAATCTGAAGCTGAAGTATGCTCTGTGGGCTGATAGAGTGTGCACAAAAAGGTCAATTGGTACTTCAACCTATGAGTTGGTATATGGAGCAGAATCCATTTTTCCTACATCCTTAGGAGTGCCTGTTATGAAGCTACCACAAGGATTAGAGGAGGAGCCAAATGAAATTCAGAGGAGAATAAACCAGTTGATAGCTTTGCAGGAGAAAAGGGAGGAATTCTATAATAGCAATCAACAATCTCAAATCAAAATTAAGATGACATTTGATAAGAAGGTCAAAGAGAAAAAATTTCATATTCAAGATGTGGTATTGAAGTGGGAAGCTAGAATTGAAGAGAAGGGGAAACATGGTAAGTTTTAGAATATTTGGAAAGGCCCATTCATAGTGGCTGCATTCCATGGAAACAACACTTACATACTGCAGGAGATGGATGGAAAACCTTGTGCTGGAGGGCCTGTCAATGGCAGGTTTTTGAAGCACTATTCCTCTTAAGTTATACTGATCTTTCATTCCATTGTATATATTCCATTTTGTTATTTTTTTATACTAATAAATACAAGCGGATCATCAAGCTTGAGCCTGAGGTGAAGGCCATTAGAGTTTGAAGGAAATATTGGCAAATTTCAGAGTTTTTATTTCCAAGAAGATGGATAGCACTGGAACTACAGGTTCTTTGGTGTACCATAGGGGCAAACCATCCCAAGTGGAGCCATTTTTATCACTCAGAAAAAGTGAAACATTATTTTACATGGTCATAGAGTTCATTTGTCAAAGGTATGGTCATAGATTTCATTTGTCACAAGTTGGTAAAGGAAAATTTAATTTTTTTCATATTAACATATCCTAAGGTTCAAACCCGCCTCCATTCAAGTCATACCATGTCTCATCAGTCATCATTTGCTGAAATATTTCATTTCCCAAGCTTTTGAATTCAAAAAGGTCACTTTAGCCAGTTTTTTCTCTTTTCGTAGCGTTTTACACTGTAAAAAGGTAGTTTTTGCTACGAAAAAGCTTAATAGTTTCGTAGGGAAACTATCATAAAATGAACTAGCCACGCTACGAAAAATGGTTTTTCTGTTTGTCTTGTCAAATCCGGTGAAATTTATCAGTCCATGATTAGAAGAGTTAGGGTGGATGTCATTCGAGTTAGTTAGGGTTAAATCAAGGTACAAAGATCATGTCTAAGGTCATCATTACTGTTTTTAGCATGTATGAGTCCTGATTAAGGCATGAATTGTCATCGAAAATTTAAAACATTACCCAATTGAGTATTTGTCATTCTTCGCTTCATATTTGCATGTTATTGAGTTCTGGAGAGCTAATTCACCAAGCCAAGCTGGTTGCTAGCATTTTCAAAAGTTGCAAGTGTCACTAATCAAGCGAGGAAGAGAATGTATAAAATCACCATTGCTGCAAAGAAGAATACCAACAAAAGTGGTCACTGCCTTAGATATGAGCCAATGGACATGAATTTGTTAAATGAAGACCCCACTGCATTGGAAGTGTTTAGAAGAACAGGGTTTTTTCAATTCTTCCAAAGGCTACAAGGGTGTCATTTGCAGGTTTCAAAGGAGTTTTCTAAGAGTTTTACTAGATCAACTTCAAAGGTGGGAATGTCAAATCTCATAGTAACACCTGAAACCATTGCAGCAGCAAAAGGAATCCCTAGAGGAGGAGAGCGATGGTTCAAAGGCATCAAGTTCACCATGCAGGACTGTAAAGAATTCATCAAGATAGAGCATAGTGAAATTGATCCCACAAATGATATCCCAAGGAGCTATATGAGGGAAAAATACTCAAAGTTATCGTTGATCATTCATAAGTACTTCACCTGTGAAAAGAGGTATCACATGGTTTATTCCTACCACCTTAGGAAGGAAATGAAACTATTATCACCCTAGTAATTCTCAAGTTGTGGGATGAGGATTTTTGTAGTTAAGAAAACCAGGGGTAACCAAGAACCACTTTTAGAATTCAGGATCTAGCCTTCCTGAGTTCTGGAGAGGGATCTCTCCTAAAGGTTTAACTTTGTTTTATAATTGGGTTTTAGGCTAGTTATGAGTGGACAGTGGGACTTGTTTTGAAAGTGTGGTGGGAATAAAAAGTGTTTCAAGGTAAACCAGAGGGATCTACCGGAACATTGGGCTATGGAGTCAACTTTCTACGCAAGCAGAGCTAGGAAATAAGACTTAAAGATGCAAATGTACTAAGGGCAGGGTAGATGGCCTTCAAAGGCTTTGAATAGGCTTTGTTGATGGAATGGGTGAAATATGAACAAAAGGGCACTTAAGAATCCTTAAGTTACAAAAATGAAGATTGAAGGAGGGAATCAAACAGGGACCTAGAGAAATCAAGAATTCTATAGTCCGGTTATCAAGCAGAAAACATAACAATGCCAACTAGTAAAAAACATGGAGCTTTTTATCACTAATCCTGTCTAAATTCTCCTAGTTGATCATTAAAGATAGAAACACATTAAAATGAATGTATGGTAACTTTTGAAAGAAAAACAATGAAAATAGGAAAAAGAATAGACTTATCTGGTCAGCACAAGAATCCTGAATTATGATGTCTTTAATCTCAATTCCAATATGTTGCTTTGCTAATTGACTCACACCAACTTCAATATATCCAGAAAAATGACTATAGTGGTCTTGATAAATTTTATTCCACACTGAATACTTCGAATGATGAAGTATTTATACAAATAAATTGTTTACAAAATATCTCAAAGTTTGAGATAATGTTTCAAGGAAAAATAGGAAATGTAACATAAGAAGAGGGACAGCAACAAAACAGTTTGCAAGCTGTTGTCTTTTACAAGGAAATATAGAACTGATTATCCTAATCAAAATGATTTCATGATGTGCTGTGAGCATTGTTGGCATTGGATGCATTATCTCGTGGAAGATAGCTTGTAGATCACTCCTTCTCTTTACTTTCAACCTTGATACTCTTTATCATCTGATTTTCATTGTTTTACTACTATAATTGAAAAATAATCAGCAGTAAATTTCTTTTTAACTGATACTCTTTGACAACCTGATACACTTTGACCTTGAATTTTTACCCTAAGGTAAAAGTAAAATATGATTTCTTTATGTGACTTTCTTGCATCTTTTACCTGTCAAATTCACATCAGATTTGTGAATTCTTGCCATTGTTGAGCTGTTGGGATCTTTATACTCTTCAATTTTCTGTAGCTTTCATCAGCCACTGTGTATTTAGCAAAGTTTGGCTTTACTATGAACATATGCTTAATTTCATTCTCCAAAAAGAATAAATTCTCAAAATATTGAAGTATCACTTTGCCACTTGGAGATCCTTGTGGCAAAGGCTTTTTAGCCTGCTCCTTAGCATGAGCTCTGATTTTCTGATCATAGTCCTTATGTGGCATTAATTTTTCATTCAGTGCATGAATATCTGGAAGTCCTGCTTCTATCAGCAAGTCATACTTGGTCTTGAATTTACTGATTGATATGTTCATATTATCACATTTTTCTTCCAGATTGTTCATAATATTTCTCTTTGTTAGGACCTTTCTGATTTCAAGGATAGCCTCTGTCCTGCCAGGAATCTTCAAATTTTCTAATTCTTCCCTATTTTTACTATTCAAGAATGATATGAGCTGAATTTCTTGTGGGGGTTTGTTGCCAATTTCTTTCTTTGTTTTATCAATTTCTGCTAAGGCAGCTTGTAGCAGATCTTTATGTTCATATATTATTTGAATAGAAGGCCATTGTGAGTGGATGCCTTCAGTCATTTTTGTCCACAAGTGATTTTTGATGTAGGCAACCTGCTTAGTGAGATTTACCTGTTGTTGAATAATTTTCACCTATTCATGTAATCTGTTAGCCCTCTGTTCATGTCCTTTGGAAGTGATTAAGGCATCTCTGTTGGATGTTTCCAGATTTTTGATGGTTCCTTTTAAACTGATTATCTCTTGATATTTTATGGACATGTCTTCCATAGTTTCGATTATTGCAGTTGTTTCCCCTACTGTGTTTATCTGTGATGTCGATGAAGAAGTGGCAGAGATATCTTTAGAAGTAATTGACACTGCAATTGCCAATAATCTTTGCGGTGCCAAATTTTCTGCCAATGTTGAGGGGATTGTTGTGCTTACAGTTGGAATAACTGTAGGAACGGAAACTTGCTGCATTTTCTTCAAATTTTCAATTTCTTGCATAAGAGCTTCTATCTGAGTTTCCGTATTTTTTATCTGGGTTGTCATTTTCAAAACAAGTTGCATAATTTCCTCTTTCTTTGTCTTTTCCTGAAGTATTTCTTTTGTTTGAGGGTGCTCACTCTGTGGTAATTTGAGCTGCTTTCTTAAGGTTGTAATATCATCATTTTTCTATCTTATTAACTTCTTGGCAGCTTCAGTATTAGAAGGATCTGCTCCAGACATCAATGACCAAATCTTCTAAGGATTTTATTCTCAAATCCTTGGCATGTAAAGATGCTTTATCCAACTTCATTTGAGTTTGCAAGTTGGATACAGTCTTTTGGAGCATAGTGGCACTCATTGTTTTGCTTACTAATTTGTAATATAACATTTCTGATGCACTTCTGTGAAATTCTATTTGATCCAGCTCATGGATAGTATCAGCATTTACTGCAAATTTTGTCTTTTTGTAGTCTGAAGCTGATTTTGGATGTGCTACCACTGGTTGGAGAAAAGACATGATCATTTGGTTGGTTGAGTAATCAAATGCAGTTACTAATATGTCCTTATCTCCTGGTTTTTCCTTGAGAAGTTTAGAATAAACTTCACCTTTGATTTCTTCATTTTTCTCTCTGATTAGCTTGAACCTCTTCTGAATATCAGAATCATTTTCTTCAATTTTTTTAGAAGAAGAAGAGGGGGCTTCTGTATCCATTTCCATTTCCATTTCAACCATCTCCTTGCCTTTACCCTGTGCTTGTACCTGTTTACTTTGAATCTCTCTGAGTGTCTCATTCACAATGATGGTGGCTTCATCATTTGTCTGCTGCTGATTAGTTTCATCCACATCTATTATTTATTTTGCTTTTAAAGTAGTCATTTTGGACTTTTTGCTATATATTGTTTTGAATTTGCTTTCAATGATTGTTTCAGCCAAATATCCTTCTTCTTTCCTTGGCATTTTGTTTGATACTTCTGCTGGTTGATTCACTGTAACCACCTTTACATTATTCAAATTGTCTGTCTGCTTATCCTGATCATCATCAATTAAGGTACTGGTCACCCATTCCAACTGATTGGAAAATTTTTCAATAAGTGGCTTAGATTCATGGAGAAATTCGGGCAATTTGCTTTTAATTCTAAGATTGCTTATAATACCCTGAGGGTCATAGTTCCAAAAAAAACTTTCCTGAAACTTGAATGTTGATAGCTTGTCTAATAATTCCTTTAAGGCATCTCTGTTGTTTACAATGAAAGAGCCAATTTGACTTCTTAATTTAAATTGTGCCTTCTTTTTAGATGCTATGAAATTTACTGCATCAACATTCAAAATCTACCTTATATACTCTAAAGAAAAAATCCTTGTAGTCACAGATCTAGGTAATTTATATGGAGCTAAGAGTGCACCATATATTCTGATCTCTGTATGATTTTTGTATAAATACCAATCACCCACTTTACAGTTTTCAGACAACTATAAAATCCTTTTGATATCTTCATTTATTCTTGGTGGTTCTGCTTTATCCAACAAACTAATAGCAGGTCTGATAAATAGGTCATTGAAATCACTATAATTGTACTCACTACTATTCTTTCTCAGAAGAGAGGTCCAAAATATTACTAACAGTGGTTTGCCTTCCATATCCATTTTTTGTACTGCAAAGGGAAATTTATCTGCTTGAAAGAACAAGAAGAGATGTAACAGATATGAAGTATATCTGAATGCTCCTTCATCAGGAAATTTTATCAGCTAATAATGAATATTGTCAGCAATAAATTTGGCAAGTCTGGTGGCTGTCCACGACAAAGTGGAAAGGAAACCTAAGACAGAGGCATCTGTGAATTCATCATTAACATAACCCAAAATAAATGATAGCATATAAATGATCTGTCTGGAGCCTTCTGGAAAATCAAAGGTATCATAAGGAGGGTTCACCTTAGGAAGATCGACATGATTGGGCATGAAATTCTAGAGAATTTGGAACTTCCAAGGGAAATCTAGGTCTAAATACATCTGGGTCAAGTCTTCAATTGATAATGACACTTCTTGTGGATTATGGCTTAACTGGAGCATGTCATTGATTGATTCAGCAGTTATAAAAAATAAGACTTCACTATCTTTGTTAGCCATGCACCTTTGATTAGGAATATAATGCATTTGACACAACCTTATGAAATCTTGAGAAGGATGCGTGATGGGAATCACATACTTGGGAAAATTAGACTCCCATACAGGTATATCATTGGCTTCCTTCTTTTCAAATTTCTCTTGACACCGGTTATGCACTTCTAGAAGATTAAATTCAAGAATGGCATCTACAATTCTGTAATCTAAGTCAATCAAAGGATTGGTTTCTTCAGTGGTAACAGGAGGTTGAAGAGGTCTAACTATTTCAGTACAATTAGTAGTTAAAACAGGAGTAGGTTTATCAATTCTGGGAGGTTTTGGATTTTGAAGCTTGCTGGAGGCAGGCTTCTGGGATTTAGGACCTCCAGTTTTGGGAGTTAATTGATTTTTGGTCATTTTAAATGAACAGAGCAAGATTAAACAATTTGCTATGTTATTTCTTAGATACTTGGGAAAATTGAAGAATTTTTCTGGAAATTTGAGAATCTAGGTAGGGTTTTAAGAAGACATAATAGGTTTACTGTATGCAGAAGGTCTTCTAGATCAAATTCAGCAGTGAAAATGCTCTTAGAATGGATAAAAACCTGCTAAAATGGAAAATGTGGACTCTGGAGAAATTTTGACAGGGTTTCCCCTGTATTTTGAAGGTTTATAAAACTTCCCAGATGGCTACTTCAATTCATTTTAGGCAATGACAGTCTAATTAGCTTAATTTTCTTTGAAATTGAAGATTTTATGGATTGATTTTGATGGAAAATACCTGTAAAAGGTATAATTGCAGTCGATGAAGTTTTTGAAATTGCAAAAATCTTCAATTTGGTTGAATTTGATGGGCAGAGGTCGTGGAACTTCTTTGGGAGTGAATTTCAGAGGGAAAGGCTATTTATATGTCAATTAGTTTGCAGAAGGCTCGACAAGGGTGTCGGGAGGCTTTGCAAAGGGATTACAGTGTTTAATATGGAAACTGGGCGAAATACAAAGGAAAAAATGAAAAACTAAGTCATAAAACCTTAAGTTATATCACCTTTCAATGTCATTTATTGTAGGTTGGGGCGGGAGCGGTTTGTGCATTTAAAGGGGATACCATAAATGGTTTTCGCATTTCTTTTGAGTGGTAACTAGTTTTTCCCTTTGGGAATGTGATCCAAATGAAAGGAGGACACGTAGCATGGGGTGGTTTCACAAAACTACTTTTTTCGCAAAAATTTTGGGCAACTTCATTCGATTACTTTAGAAATGCGAAAATGAATGTGCATTGTCCGATCTGTCGGAGCGGAGCGAACAGTCAAGATTTGATGTGAAGTTGTGGGGTAAATACAGTGGGGCCAAGGCTTTGGTCTGTACTGTCAATTTAACAAGGGGATATCAACGGATGAAATTCGATCCGATAGGAAATGGTGGGGATGGGGAAAAGGGCTTATTGGGTTTACTTCTGACCATCGGATTAAAAGGAGAAGGATGATCGGACGGTTACAATGGAGTCCGATGGTGCTGAGGGATTTATGAAGTTTAATGTATAAATGGATTTTATACAATAGAGTAAAGTGATCGGGAGGGGTATAAAGGACTTCACCCAAGGTTATAACTGTGGTGATGGATATATGTCGGGAAAGTAAAAAAGCTTAAGGTTTTAACCTTGGGTTAAGAGAGTCGGGAAAATGAAAGGATGATTTTATTTGAAGTTTAGTTTAAATTAAACTTTGGGGATTATATTTTTGTTTTAAACACATATTTAGATATGTTTAATGATTTTTTCACGTATTTTTATTATACAGTTAATTAAATCAAAATGATTTAACTACCATAGGGGGCAAGATTTTAAATAAAGATATATTTTAGCCAAAGGGGTTATAATTTGGGTATATTATTTAGATATGTGGGGATTAAATAACTTTGGCTAAAGTTATAATATATGGGTTTTTAAGGCTATTATATAAAAAGGAGTTATATACAATAGGAGAAGGTTATTTCTATAGGGATTTAATATATAAATTAAAGTTAATATGAAAATAGGACAAGAAATACTCAAAACACATAAACATAACCACGTAAAGTGAAGTTTAAAAGATAATTTGCATTAATCTTATCACTTTAACTTAAGATATAATGTAATTTTGAGGGTTTAATGTTTCTCAAATGATGTAGGAAGTTAATCAAATGGGAATTAGAGTATCTTTAAGTAAAAATGAGGTTTTAATTAGGATTATTCAGGGGGGTGAATGCATGAAGTGGAGTAATGATGTGATTTTGGAGATCAATATAGACATTTTACACTTTCAACTGATCAGTCATAGAGCCTTGGGTCCGGTCCCAACAAAAGTCAAGGAAATGCCTTGAGCCTTTCTGACTGATAGTTTTAGAATGTTTCATGACTATGGGAAGGGGAAGTTAGTTATTTTGCAGCCCATGATGAATGATATTTACATTGAGACTTTTCACCTTCTTCTACCTACCCAGCTTACCATGCTAACATTTTTTCTTCCTTTTTAGTAAGGTGCATTTGAGCTAGCAACCTTCACAGCATTTATTCTTTCTGAAAGCAAGTAAAACTATCTAATTCTACACTTATTTCATCCATGAATCCAGATTAAACTGTTGGATTCACTTTATTTTTCTACCTAACTACTTAATTGTCATGATTAAACTGTATGACAATTCATTATTCTCTATCTGCAACAAGTGAAATTGAAACATGACAAGTCAAGATTAAACTATTTAACTCATCATAGAATATGGCCTTTATTGACACTCTTCCATAGTCAAAAGAAAAAAGTAGTGGCATTTATACTTGCACACTTTCATTTTTTATTCATTTTTCTTTTGGAGTCTTTTATTTTTTCTAAGTCCTTTGATTTTTCTTTTAGGACTTTTTACCCTCTTTTTTATTTTTTTGATTTTTTTTTACAAAATATGTGAATACAACTTGCAGAAGGCAAAGTATGTATAGATTTACAAGATTATCAACAGTCAAGTCAAAATTATGAATCCTATATTATAGGTCACTAACATCGGCTTTACTTGGGGATGGCCTTTCCTTGTGAAATGCCAAGAACTCTGAGATTAGTAGCATTATCCATTGTCCTTAGTGATTCTGTAATTTTCTTATTTTTTCTGCAACAAATCATATTTATGACATCTTATACTGCAAAGCTTAGGGCCTTCTCTTTGGGCTTCAACTTTGTAGATAAAATATCCAATCCAATCTACACACTAACTATGTATATTTACAATGATAATGTAAATGAATCTAACTGTTAAGTGACTCTGTGGAATAGTAATGTTTCAACATTCTACCATTCATTGGTCCTTCTTGAAGCTCAGTTCCATCCAAATTCCTGATAAAAAAGGAATTATTACCTTTGTAACCATATATCACATAAGGTCCTTGCCATAGAAAGTCAAACTTTCCATGTTTACCTTTATCCTCTCTTCTTGAATCCCATCTTAAAACTTGATCTCCTATGAAAAAGTCATCTTCCTTAACTCTTTTATCAAAAATATTTTTGATCTTGTCCTGTAAAACTTGTGACTTTTCATAAACTTCATCTCTGGTTTGTGGGAGGTGTATTGTTTCATTGATTCTTTTTTGAATATCATTAGTTTCCACCTGTGATTCCTAGATAATATTCATGACTGGGACACCCAAGGAAGAAGGGAAAATTGCATCTGTACCATAAACAATCTGATATGGTGAACTTCCTATAGACTTTTTTATAGTAAGCCTATCAACCCAAAGGGCATAGACCAGCTTTTTGTTCCATGTCTTCTTATTGTCTTGGAGTAGTTTTTTAATGATGTTGATTAAACTTTTATTTGAGGATTCGGCCAAACCATTACCCTGGGGATAATATGTTGTGGAATGACCTAAGGTAATATGGTATTTATGGCAGAAAGAAATCATTTTCTTGGATTTGAATGCTGCTGCGTTGTCAGTAATGATTTTATGGGGGCATCCAAATCTAGACGAAATATTACTTTCTATGAAAGAGATTATAACTGAGTCTGTAGCTTGCCTAGTGGGAATTGCTTCTATCCACTTGGTAAAGTAATCAGTAGTAGTTAAAATCCATTTGTGTTGACCTGAAGATGGAGGATGAATTTCACCTATGAAGTCTAACCCCCATAGTTGAAATGGTTTTTCAGTGGATATTGGTTTCAGAGGTAAAGGTAACAGTTTCTTTTTACCTTCGAAAATTTGGCATTTATGGCAAGAGGTAACAAACTTTTTAACATCAGAAAATAAATATGGCCAGTAAAAACCAGCTCTTATTATTTTGTCTGCAGTAATATTCCAGTATAGATGGCCTCCACAGTCACCTGCATGAAATTCCTCAAGGATCTTGTCAGCCTCAAATTTCAATAAACAATTAAGTAAAATCCCAGTACCATCTCTCCAATAAAGTGCATTATTTAAGATACAGAACCTCATTCCCTTTTACTTGATGAATCTTGCCTTGGTTTTTGTCAGTCCAGGAGGAGCTTGTAAATTTGTTAGTACAAAGATTATATCAGAGTACCATGGTGAGTCTTGATAGGCCTCACTGATCAATGGAGTCGCCATCTCCTCCTGTTCATCTACTTGTGCAATTAAATTAATATCTAAAGCATTGCAATTTGATTCAGTCATCAGTCTGGCTAAACCCTATCCTTTAATGAGTTTAGTTGGTTTAATTTCCAGATCATATTCAAGGATTGTGGCTATCCACTTTCCTCTTCCTTCTCTTCGTTTGGTCAATTTAGTGTCCCAAATTGCTACATTAATTTGTCAATCCTAGGATCTGTAAGTCGAAGGCAAAGCAATTATGCAAGATAACCCATCTCTTACTTTTTGTCGTTTTTGGTTTTTTTCTTTTTATCTTGGTTGGTTTCCTAATGTGAGATGGAAATTCTAAAAGACAAGTATGGATATAAATTTTCAAGGCAATGATGTCCTTTATAATGATTTCCCAAACTTCAAACTTAAAAAGGATTTTAAAATATGCAATGACAAAATTAATTCCTAAAAGAAAATGAAAATGTGCCACTATACTATTCAAACAAACAGTGAACTATTGATCATGAAACCCATTACCCTTGCTGCTGTCTAACACAAAAGAAACTGTACTCAAAGAAATCCAAAGATTTGCAAGTAAAGTAAAGCTAAAATCAAATTACATCAATTCATATTCTGACCCCTCACCATTAGTCTCACTATGGCTTTCGGAGGTAATCATAAACAACTTGAGCAATCTGATATCTAATTTGCAGAAAGAAAATGAACTAATATCAAACTACACACTCATACTTCAATCCCTCACCATTAGTCTCGCTATGGCTTTCGGAGGTAACTGATAATGAAATGAGCAATATAATATCTAACTTGCAGAAAAATAAACTAACATCAAAATACACATTCATACTGCAATCCCTCACCATTAGTCTCGCTATGGCTTTCGGAGGTAACTGATAATGAAATGAGCAGCTTAATATCTAATCTAACTAGTAAAGCAAATGTACAAAACTGAAATGAATAAAACAGTGTTGGAATTAAAAACTAAGAGAAAAAGAATAAATCAGCAGAAGGACAAGATTGATTCCATGTCATTAGTCATTATAAAATGATGTGCAAATGCCCGGGCTGCCTATTTTAATCTGGAACAAAAACACTGATCAGTTAACAACAATATAAAGCATGAAATATTATGGACAGAAGTAAAACGTAAAGCATGAAAGATTATGGACAAAGATGAAACGTAAATACCATGAAAGATGTAATATATATACACGTGAATGACTATGGCACAATGAACGTAAAGAAATGAAGCATGAAACTATACAGTAATACACAAAACCTCAGCATGTGCAGGGGCCCTCTGCACAAACCTCAGACAACAGCTATCAACCACGAATTACGCTGATAAACAAAGTCTTCTCATATATTCAAAATGCAGTCATAACAATGGAAAAAGTGTTATGGCACAGTGGCTTTATTTACAGCAGAATTACATTACAAGAACTAACTATTATGCGTATGAGAACACATTATTTATAACAGAGGGTGATATAACTAATTCCCTAAAGTCTGCGCTGATAGAAGACACGTGAACAACCACGTCCAGAAATCTAGCATCATGGCTGCCATGAAGATTAAATCTATGGAAAGTGGCTGTTGGATTCGGCTTATGGAGCCGTTTACAGGTGTTGATATGTCTCCCGTGATTTAGAAATGGCCACGCAAGTCTTCACGTGATGAAAAACAGAGTTCTGTCACCGTGGGACTCTTCGGTTGACCACCACTTGGATAACTTTGACCACAGCCTTCTTAGGTGAATTCGACTGAGCCAATAGGACCCGATCCATGTCCATGTCATTTCCAACTTGCCTATGTGGCTCGATTTGCCTGAAGACACCTGCAATATAGACTTTAACAAAATGGCTGCGGAAAGTTGCAGCAGCTGCGGAAAGTGACAAGATTCCGCAGCTTATTGAGAAAAAATCTAATTCAAACATCAGACACAAAACATAGTTAAAAACCACTTTAAATGCTCTTTTATAATTAATATGCAATGATATTGATGACTTAGAAGGTCCAGGTGAATGGAAAAGGTCTAGAAAGGTGTATAAGAAAGATGCAAGTTTGGGACTCAACATACCCCCACTATGAAGGTGTCATGTCCTCATGCAACCAAAATTTTGATAATCCTTCTTCAATTCATATGCCTTGATACCTCTGCCAGTACATCCAGTCCTCTTCTCCTCTTCCTTGGTGCTGCTAACATCCTGGGCTTCTTCATTAAGCATCTGAATTTAAGATTAATCAGTGCTCTACTTATCTTCTGGCATTTCTTCTTCAATTTCCTGTTCTTTTTCTGCCACAGTCCCAGATGTAGCATGGTATTGTCATGAATGATCTTGTCCAATTTTCTTTGTTCCTTTAATGCCTCATTTTCATTTTTAATGTGTCTATTTAAAACCTCCAACTCAAAGAATTCTTGTTTCAATGATTAGACTAGATTTTCTTGTGCTGTGTGAGGCTGAGTGGATGAGGTGTTGGGGCCCGTGGCTGTCCTTTCTAAGGATTCTATGTAATCGTACACCTCTTGCTGCTTTGGATCTATCTCAGGTGTCGTTTTCCTTGGGCTGTCCCCAAAATGCTGTGGAGGAGAATTGTCTTTAAAATCTGGCTGAAAAGGGCTCATGTCAACGTCTTGAGGACTAGCTTCAAAGTTTGACTGAGAATTAGCTGGACTATGTTCAATGTCTGGCTGAGAATGAGATGGACTATGTTCAATGTCTGACTGAGAATGAGATGGACTATGGCCAACTGGATTTTTTTCAGGTGTTCCTTCTCCCAAATCAATAAAATGGGGTCCTTTTGTTTGTACTTTCCTCCACTTTCCTTTAAGCCTGCTGCTTCTTCTTACATACTGTGGACTACTGTCTTTTCCCTTTTGTTTTTCTTTTCCCCTCTTTTTGGACATAGATGATTGTTCCTGAAGGTGAAATAGTCTCTCAGATAACACTTGATGATCTTCTTCTGAGGAAGGGGTTTGATGCACAGCCTCAATGCTTTTTCTCTCTTCAGTCTTTTCCTTCTTCCTTTTAGACAGTCTTTCCTCTCTACTAGTTCTTTCAACTGTGTTAGTAGGAGTACTTTGAGTTTTATCACTTGTTCTCCTTATTTTTGGTGTACTACCTTCAGGAGTTTCTTGGGGTTCTTCAAAGAAATTCCTAATTAAAAATTGTTCCCATGTGTCCTTTTTCTCTTTTAACTATTTTTCAATCAAAATTTTCACAAGACCATGGTGATACAAATGTGGTTCTACGTCCCCTAGATGCTTCTGGATGGTTACAGACATCTTCTTCAAACTGTTTAATAAAAAGTATGGCAGATTGAGGGCCTGGTTGTCTAGGAAATTCATCAACAGTCGGGTATGATACATGTACATTGACCCAAAATGTCCCTCACAGGTGATAAATTTTTGAATAACTAATAGTAAACTGGCCCACTCTTCTTTTAAAGCATGAACAAGAATTCCCTTTTTAAAAATGGTGACATCCATACCTGGGTTACGTAGGATCACTCTCCAGGCTTCATCACTAATGCTCTTGTTCTTGAACCAGCGTTCACCTTCTTGAGGGAGTCCTGTAGCAGCTGCTATGGATGCCTCATTCACCGTAAATTTGAGGTCCCCAATTTCTACCTCCAGACCATTGAAAGACCTTGCAAAAGCTTTTTTCACCTCTTTATGGTAGCCTCTAAACTTTTGAATAAACCGAAGCCACTTTGCCTTTTTCAATATATCTCTGACTTGCGGGTATCCTTCCATAAATTTGGGTCCCTCTGGTTCTGTTCTCAACAACTGACCCATCCTTTCTTCTGTACTTTAAAACTTGTCTGCGTGAAGAGGGTTTTAACGGAGGTAAAACGGCATAAATGATCAGGGTTTGTGAAGGAGGCCAGTGACTGTAAGCGGATATCAGATAATAGGTACACGGAATGAAGCGGAACAGAGAATAAAATGGGGTGAAAGCTTATGTGAGCACGATGGAAATGCAGCCGTGAGATCAATAGAACAGTAGGGGGAGTAAAACGCATTCGGAAATATTTAAAATTGGGTGGCTGCAGAGTAGATGCAAGCACGTTTATGCAATGGCTACGGATTTTGTGCGGCTAAGAGAAGCTGTAGTCAAATCAACTACGTTTCTTAACTACAGGTGGAGTATCAACGTATAGCTGAACACTAATGAAGACCAGAGGCTTGATTATGAGGCCGTTTAGAAATGAAAGCAAGGATTGTGGGGGAATCGTATAGAGATCGTGGGATGGCTACGGAGTTATCAACGCAATCATTGCATATAATGGAGATATGGTTTATAACTATGTAAAAATGTGCTTGAATGCCATTTGAAATAAATTTTTACTCATACTTTGGAATTCTTGCCATTTTTCATTGGTATTCAATCAGTTGCTCCTCATTGATGTCTTTGAATGCCCCATGTCTTCATAATATGTCTTCATACCTGCATTTGATTTCATGATTGTGGAAATAACATCTGACTATAAATTTTTGAAAAACAGAGTGGTGGCTGCAGAAACTGCTTCTGGCTGCAGAAACTGGTGTCAGCTGTGGAAACTGACACAACAATTATTTGGGTGAATGGAGATGGATAGATGATAACTGTCTGAATGAAAATGGTCATGAAAGAAAATTTTATTGATGAAATGAAATGAAATAGATGAAATGGAGTAAAGTGAAATGAAGTGGAGTGTAATGAAGTGGAATGAAATGGAGTGGGTTGTCATAAAACTTGTGAAATAAGAGAGAGAGAGAATTTTTTTTTTTTTGGAAAATATAGGGTGTCAGGTGTTCCTGATTTTCACCCTACATTTTTTGTATAAGACTGCCAATCAGTGATTGGTTTTCAGGCTTATACTTTTTTTTTTTTTTTTTTTACTTGAAACTGAAAAGAACAAAGGCTAGGCTGATGGAGAAGAAGGATTCTTCTTCACTAGCCTTATTGCAGAATTATCTTGAAACATTTTGACAAATTCCTCTTTTGAGAGTGGCTTATGATAGATCTTTAATCTGTGGCCATTCACAATAAGAGGAGTTTGAGATTCATCAATGGTCTTGATTCTTACCGCTCCATTGCTAAAGATCTTATCAATCTCATATGGCCCAAGTCAATGAGTCTGAAATTTTCCTTTAAAATCTTTAAACTTGGAATCAAATAGCAATGCCCAATCTCCTTCTTGAAACTTCTTCTCTTTGATGTATTTGTCATGCCATTTAGCTCTTTGATATTGAACTAGACCAGTTCTTAGAATTGCCTCTTGTCTGATCTCATCTAGCTCATTCAACTGCTCCATTCTATGCTTTTGGGCTTCTGATAGATCCATCCCCAACTGAACTGCCATCTTGAAGGTTTTGACTTGGAATTCAATGGGGAGCAGGACTTCTTTCCCATAAACAAGTTCATAGGGAGAATGTCCTGTTGTATTTCTCCATGTAGTTCTGTAGGCCCACAAGGCTTCAGAAAGTCTTTCTTCCCAATCTCTTCTATGTAGATGAACAGTTTTGGTGATGATACTTTCAAGAACTTTGTTTGTAGACTCCACTTGACCATTTGCTTGCGGATGGTAAGGAGTAGATCTTTTGTGCTTGATTTTGTATTCTTCCATCAACTTCTCCACCAAGTTGGATGTGAATTGGCTTCCCTGATCTGTCACAATTTCTCTTAGAACACCAAAGCGAGTAAAAATATCCTCATAAAGAAAATTAACAACTGAATTTTCAGTAGCAGACACTAATGCTTTAGCTTCTACCCATTTAGTAACATAATCAATACAAACCAATATATACTTCTTTTGCTTAGATGGTGGGTTAATAGGTCCAATGAAATCTAAAGCCCATTTCTCAAAGGGTTCGATGAGTACCTGTGGTTGCAATGGAATTTCATTTGAAAGGGTAGGTTTCCCTACTCTTTGGCAGCTGTCACACCTTTTGACATATTGTTTTGCATCTTTGAAGAGGGAAGGCCAACAATATCCTAAAGAGAGGATTTTATAGGCTGTCCTTTTGTCAGCAAAGTGTCTGCCGCATGGTTCATCATGACATGCCTTGAGGATATCAGGCATTTCATCTTCCCTGACACATCTTCTAATCACAAGATCTGGCCCTGTTTTAAACAATTCGTTAGAAATCCATGAATATTTTGAACTCTCCTGAATAATCTTTCTTTTTTCACTTGGAAATAAATGTGGAGGCAGTTTCCCTGTAACCAAATAGTTAGCAATATCTGCATACCAAGGAGTCTTAATAGTTACTGCAAACAAGTATTCATTAGGAAACTTATCCTCTACAGGAGAATCTTCTTTAGTATTCTGAATCCTAGACAAGAAATCAGCTACTGTATTTTGTTTTCTTGGTCTATCCAACACAGTAATATTGAATTCTTGCAAAAGTAAGAGCCATCTTGTCACTCTGCCATTAGTAACAGGTTTGTTCATTAAATATCTAATTGCAGAATGGTCAGTATGAATAAAAGTTTCATAGCCTGTTATATAATGTCTAAACTTATTGATTGCATGAACAACGGCTAAAAACTCTTTTTCAGTCACAGTATAGTTTAACTCTGTGGGAGTCAAATTTTTACTGGTATAATAAATGGCATAAGGAACTAAATCTTTTTGACCCAACACAGCTCCCAGAGCTGTATCTGAAGCATCCGTAGAAATATGGAAAGGAAGCTTCCAATTTGGTCCTCTCAAGATAGGTGCTTCAGATATTCTTGTTTTCAAAGTTTCAAAGGCTGATTGACAATCAGGATCCCATTTAAATTCACAGTCTTTTGTAAGCAATTTGAAGAGTGGAGATGTTATTTTAGTGAAGTTTTCTATAAATCTTCTATAGTAACCAGTAAATCCTAGAAAACTTTTAACATCTCTTTGACAATTTGGAATAGGTAACTTGGAGATGACTTCAACTTTTGATCTATCAACCTTAATCCCATCTCCTGAAATATGATGTCCTAAAACAATACCTTCAGTAAACATCATAAAGCATTTTTTATGGCTTAATGAAAGGTTTGTTTCTTTACATCTTATAAGGAATTTTTCCAAATTTTCTAATGCCTCTTCAAATGAATTACCATAAACTGTAAAATCATCCATATAAACCTCTACACAATCATGGATTAGATCAGAAAAATTCCTAGTACTGCTCTTTGGAATGTTGCAGGTGCATTACATAACCCAAAAGGAAGCACTCGGTAGGAAAAAGTTCCCCATGGACAAGTAAATGTGGTCTTATCTTGATCTTCAGGTGCTACCTAAATTTTATTATAGCCACTAAAACCATCCAAAAATGAAAAGTACTTTTTACCTGCTAATGTGTCTAATACCTGATCGATAAAAGGAAAAGGAAAGTGATCCTTCAAAGTTGCTTTGTTCAATTCCCTGTAATCAATGCATACCATCCATTTACCATTCTTTTTAGGTACTATAACCAAAGGAGAAACCCATCGACTATCTGAAATTGGATAAATGAAGTTTACATTGAGTAGTTTTTGGAGCTCTTCTTTTACTATCTCCCTAAGATTTGGATTCATCCTTCTTTGAGGTTGTCTGATTGGTCTACTGTTTTCCTAAATATAGATATGATGGATGCAAGTCTTAGGATCAATACCTTTCATGTCAGTATACTCCCATGCAAATGCAGTAGAATGTTTTTGCAAGATTTTGGTTAGTTCTTCTTGTTGTGACTTTTCCAAATGTTTGTTGATAGTCAATGTTTTTCCTGGAAAAATCTCAATAGTAGAACTACCAAACTCTTCGATAGAGTAAAGAGACATTTGTCTTGATGATAAATATTCTATGTCAGATTCCAACTGAAATTTTGTGGGGTCATATTCTGAAGATGTCTCAAAATTTTCTAATGTGTTCAGAATTTGACTATCCTCACTAACTTCCGAAATGGTAAAGACAGGTTGTATAATGTCCTCATCATCAACCCATTCATTGTCTCCTACTTCTGTGATTGCTTTTGCTGGAGGATACAAATTTAATTTCTTTGTCGAATTACCATTAGAAATGTACATATCCCTAGATCTACAACTAATAAAAGCATCAGCTGTGGCTAGCCAAGGTCTTCCTAAGATAAGTGGGTGCCCTCCTAGATTACTCTTGGGAGTCAAAATCATAAAATCTACCGGATATTCCCAAGAATCTAAGGAGACTGAAATATCTTCTAATACACCATCTGGTTTAATAATTGATCGATATGCAAGTTGCAGTAAAGTAGGTGTAAAAAGAAGGTTAGGAAGTTTTAGCTGGTCCATAGTCTGTCTACTCATAATGTTGATAGCAGCCCCTAAGTCAATCAACGTGTTTGGAATTTCTATCCCATTTATATGTGTCTTGACAATTTGACTTCCTGGATCTACATACTTCTGCTTGGTAATTTTTCCCATCATAATATCTGCAATCTTTCCTACCAGGTGGATTCTTCTTGTGTCTTTTAGTTTCCTTCCTGGTCTTTTGAAACTCAACTCCTTTATGGTTTTTGCTAGAATAGGAATCTCTCGAATGGCTTGTAACAAGGGAATCTTGATACAAACATTCTTCAATTCATCTAGAAAATCATAGTTAGGCAACAAGATTTGTTTTTCCACCTTCTTGTCAATTTGTAGTCTTTCAGGAAAAGGAGGTGTAGATGAAGATGTTGGTTGCTCAACTATAAGAGTTGTGGGTGTTAACTTTTCTTTTTCTTTTTGCATGCTTGGATTTTGAAGAGATTCTTCCTCAGAACCCTTATTGACTTGAAGAGAGTCCTCCTCAGAGGTATCTTTCTCTTGAATATCTATAGAAGGTTTTTCTAAAACTCTACCAAATCTGAGTTGTACATCGTTGAGAGGAACAATCATATAGGTAGGAAATTGTTGTCCTTCTACCATGTAAGTATTCTGAGGATTCTTATTATTAGGATTTGGCAATGGCTGAGCTAGAAGTTGATTTGTCTTTTGTTGGTATGGGAGCATGAGTTGAGGATTTGGATTTTGTTGAGAAGGTTGTTGTTGTGGAAATGGCAATGAAAGTTGTGGATTTGTGTTTGGAAGTTGTGGAGCTTGTTGATTTTGGAAAGATGGAGGATATTGATAAAATTGAGCAAATCTCCCATAAGGATTTTGCATCCCTTGTACCCATGGCTGATATGGATTTTGATGTTGGGGCCAAGGTTGTTGCCAAGGATTCCAATTTGGTGGGGTTTGAAGATTTATAGGGTTGTTAAACCCTTGAGTTTGTTGTCCCTGCCAAGGTCTCCTTGCGACAAAACAGAGAGATTCTACTGAATTTGGGTCTTCTTGAAAAACAGCTTTGAGTCCAGGAATTGAAGGACAATCCTTGATCTCATGATTCTCTGAGCAAATCATACATGTTTCTACAACTTTTGCATCCAAGGGACATTTCCTTAAAGCATGTTTCTTCCTACATTTCGGACAAAAGATGGCTAGAGCATCAGTTTCTGCTTTCTGCTTGTTTTGAATTTTAAGGGTGTCTAGTTGTTCACTAAGGCTCCCTAAGATATTAGTTTTGAACTCATCAAGCATATTGCCGATCTCTGCCCTACTTACTGATCCAGTTGCAGATTTGTTTTCCCTGATAAGAGAAGGATCTCTAAGCCCTTTTCCTGTTTTAGATTTTCCCCTTGAGAGATGGACACATAGTTCTGTTATGTCACTAAGTGGAAGTTGAGAAATGTCTCCTTTCCCCATCATGTTTAAAATATCTATCCATTCATCTCTGATGGCTTTTAATATAAGGGCTTTCAAATTTTCTTCATCTAAGTTGCTCATCTTTTCTCTTTTTAAGTTGTATTGAAATCTTTCAAGTAAATCCTCCAAATTTTCATCTTCTTTTTGCACCATTTTGAATACCTCATCCTTGTGATTAGTGGGCATGCAATAGTCCAGGTATCTATCCAAAAATGTTTGTTTCATATCATTCCAAATCCTAATAGATTGGGTGACTAATCCCATGAACCATTTCAAAGCGGCTCCCTTCAATGTTGAAGGAAACAGTTTGGGTTTTTGAGAGTCTTCCATATAGTCATAGGTTCGGCACACGACTTCAAACTCAAACAAAAATGTTTCAGGATCCTCACTTTGCAATCCATAAAAGTTGGGGAGGACAGATGGTGAGATTTTTTTCATTGTTGTATGAGTTTCCTCATCAACTATAGGGAATCCAAACAAGTTGTCTCCTTCCCTATTTCTTCCATTATTACCTTCACCATTGTTGTCTCCATTGTTTCCTCCTCCTCTACCTCTACCTCTACTTCCGAATCCATCTATTATTTCCTCTGCCATGATAGTTTCTTTAGAGTCCTCAAAGTCCTTTGGTTCTTCTATCAAGGGAGGATGAGAGGGAGTTTCTTCCTTTTCTTCTTCAGGTGATTCTACTTCTTTTATTACAATATACTCTCCTGTAGAAGTAAAGAAAGGGTCCTTTTCTAAGTGAGATTTGGTAGATGGTGTAGGAGAATCCTCTAATTCAGCTGCTCCTTGAATTCCAAGAATCTTAAGGCTAGGGGTAGATGGTGGTGAATCTTGTCTATGCCTTGAAGAAGATGGAGTTGTGAAAATCGAACTCTTGGCTCTAGCTATAAACCTTCCCCTAGAATCTCTTGCTCTATGCATGTCATTTTTATTATATTTTTTTAAGTTGGGCTAATAATTCTCTTTCTGATCTTCCAGGTCACACTAGATGCAAGAAGAGAGAATACTTAAGAAATTATTAAACCAATAACTCTCTTTTCTGATCCTCCAGATCACAATAGGTGCAAGAGGAGAGCATACTTCAAGAAGTTATCAAGTTTTCCCTTCTTTTTATTGTTTTTTTTTTTTTTTAAGAAATTTGGCTACCTAGTTACACTTCCCCGGCAACGGTGCCAAAATGTTTGGTCAATTTAGTGTGTCCTAAATTGCTACATTAATTTTTCAATCCAGGATTCGTAAGCTGACGAAATGTGGCGCACTATATGTGCAAGATAACCTATCTCTTACTTTTTGTCGTTTTTGGTTTTTTTTCTTTTTATCTTGGTTGGTTTCCTAATGTGAGATGGAAATTCTAAAAGACAAGTATGGATATAAATGTTCAAGGCAATGATGTCCTTTATAATGATTTCCCAAACTTCAAACTTAAAAAGGATTTTAAAATATGCAATGACAAAATTAATTCCTAAAAGAAAATGAAAATGTGCCACTATACTAGTCAAAAAAACAGTGAACTATTGACCATGAAACCCATTACCCTTGCTGCTGTCTAACACAAAAGAAACTGTACTCAAATAAATCCAAAGATTTGCAAGTAAAGTAAAGCTAAAATCAAATTACATCAATTCATATTCTGACCGCTCACCATTAGTCTCGATATGGCTTCCGGAGGTAATCATAAACAACTTGAGCAATCTGATATCTAATTTGCAAAAAGAAAATGAACTAATATCAAACTACACACTCATACTTCAATCCCTCACCATTAGTCTCGCTATGGCTTTCGGAGGTAACTGATAATGAAATGAGCAATTTAATATCTAACTTGCAGAAAAATAAACTAACATCAAACTACACATTCATACTGCAATCCCTCACCATTAGTCTCGCTATGGCTTTCGGAGGTAACTGATAATGAAATGAGTAGCTTAATATCTAATCTAACTAGTAAAGCAAATGTACAAAACTGAAATGAATAAAACAGTGCTGGAATTCAAAACTAAGAGAAAAAGATAAATCAACAGAAGGAAAAGATTGATTCCATGTCATTAGTCATTATAAAATGATGTGCAAATGCCTGTGCTGCCTATTGTAATCTGGAACAAAAACACTGATCAGTTAACAACAATATAAAGCATGAAAGATTATGGACAGAAGTAAAATGTAAAGCACGAAAGATTATGGAAAAAGATGAAACATAAATACCATGAAAGATGTAATATATATACACGTGAATGACTATGGCACAATGAACGTAAGGAAATGAAGCATGAAACTATACAGTAATACACAAAACCTCGGCGTGTGCAGGGGCCCTCTGCACAATCCTCGGGAAGCAACTATCAAACACGAATTGTGCTTATGAACAGAGTCTTCTTATATATTCAAAATGCGGTCATAACAGAGAAATAATGTCACAGCACAGTGGCAACGCAATTACATTACAGAGCTAACTATTATGCGTATGAGAACGCATTATTTATAACAGAGGGTGATATAACTAATTCCCTAAAGTCTGCGCTGATAGAAGACACGTGAACAACCACGTCCAGAAATATAGCATCATGGTTGCCGTGAAGATTAAATCTATGGAAAGTGGCTGTTGGATTCGGCTTATGGAGCCGTTTACAGGTGTTGATATGTCTCCCGTGATTTAGAAATGGCCATGCAAGTCTTCACGTGATGAAAAACAGAGTTTTGTCACCGTGGGACTCTTCGGTTGACCACCACTTGGCTACCTTTGACCACAGCCTTCTTAGGTGAATTCAACTGAGCCAATAGGACTCGATCCATGTCCATGTCATTTCCAACTTGCCCATGTGGCTCGATTTGCCTGAAGACACCTGCAATATAGACTTTAACAAAATGGTCATGAGAAGTTGGCAAGCACTGGCAAGACAAGATTCCATATACCAATGAGCAAAAATCTAATTCAGCTCACAGATTTCTAAAACATAGTTAAAAACCACTTTAAATGCTCTTTATAATTAATATGCAATGATATTGATGACTTAGAAGGTCCAGTAGTCAAAGGTCTAGAAAGGTGTATAAGAAAGATGCAAGTTTGGGGACTCAACACTTTACTATCTCAACCATATCAGGTCAAAATATCTTTAACTACTGCATTAGGGACATATGCAATGATGTGTGAATGAAGTACATACACTCTGAAATCTTTGATAACTTTAACTAGAGCTAAAGCCTGTTTTTATATTATGTTGTATTTCAATGGTGCATATCTGAGGGCTTTACTAAAAAATGCAATGGGCTGTTCAAATCCTTGATCGTTTTTCTGCAGAAGAACTGCAGCTATGGTGTGTTCGGATGCAAAGGAAAAGATTATGAAATCTTTGGTGTGATATGGAATGATAAGGACTGGTGCTTTAGTTAAGGCTTGTTTAATAGATTCAAAAGATTGTTTGGCCTTTATTTTCCATTTAATTGAGGAGTCATTTTTAAGCATGTTGTTAAGATCTTTTATAATTTCAGCTAGATTTGAGATGAATCTTCTTAGAAAATTGATTTTTCCCAGGAATGCTTGGAGTTCTTTAATGTTCCTTGGTGGTTGAATGTTTAGAATTGCTTCAATTCTTGCAGGGTCTATCCTAATGCCTTCTTTTGAAATGATGTGACCTAACAATTTGCCTTCTTCTAGCCCAAAAGAGTCTTTTTAGGATTAAGAGATATACCATATTTTCTACATTTGATAAAAACTTGTTTCAGATGATCCAAGTGTTCATCATTTGTTTTCGAAAAAACAGTAATATCATCCAGATAAATGACTAAAAACTCATGGATCTCCTTGGTAAAGACAATATCCATGGTCCTTTGAAATGTAGCTCCTGCATTTTTTAACCCAAAAGGCATTTTCACATACATGAAAGTACCTCATGGAGTAGTAAATGTAGTTTTGGTTTGGTCATCTTTGTGAACTATAATATGATTGTAACCAGAGAAACCATCTAATAAAGAGATTCTTGAAGAACCTGCCACCCTCTGCAAAATATGATCCATTTTTGGCAAGGGGTAGTTATCCTTCAAGGATGCTTTATTAAGATTTCTAAAATCTATGCATGGTCGAATTTCTCCTGTTTTCTTTCTAGTTGGCACTAAATTAGATACCCAGTTAGAATATCTGACTGGTGCAATTATCTATGCATCAAACATTCTTTTGACTTCTTTTTCGATTAAGGGTAACAAAACTGGATTAATCCTTCTGAGTTTATGTTGAAAAGGTTTTTGATTTTCTTTTAAAGGGATTTTATGTTGGATAATGTCTGTGTTGTAAGTTTTCAAGTCTTCCTAGCTCCATGCAAAGACATCCTGATATTCTTTTAAAAGTTCAATGTATTTAGCCTTTTCATCTGATGATAAGGATTTGGATAGTTTGATTGTTCTTGGTTTTTCATCAGTGCCTAAGTTATACTCTTCTATATCATATTTAACTGGTTCCATTTTTGGCCTTTTGGGCACATCATTAGAATCAAATAAGTCCTCTAGAGGAGTTAAACCTCTGGGTAAAATGTTATTCTTTAAATCAATCAAATCTATTTCATCTTCTATCAATTCCTCTATATCTACTTTTCCATTTCATCAATGTCACTTTGAGTAAAAATAGTAGGCTTTTCAAAATTATGTACATCTAAATTATCTAAATCATCTATTTGACAGAAATTTAAATCTATATCACAGGGTGAATTTATGTTACAGTCGTTATCGATTTGAAAATTTTGAAATTCTTGCTCATTATTCAAAAAATGATAAATTTTCTCATCCTCTGAAAAAATCTGCCAATATTTCACATTATCTGTAACAATAGGCCTATGTTTGATCTCAGGAGTGTATTTTTGTAATGGTGAAAAAGGAAATTTACAACTGCTGGCAAAAGTTGCTAAGCAATGGGCATGTATGTTCTGTTTTCTAGGGATGATAGCAAACTTTGATTACAACAAATCATCAAGAAAATTCAATACTGTTTCTCTGTATCTTGCAAGTCTGGGGTTATGAACAAAGTATTCACGTTTATTTGTTTGATAACCAATTCAGAGTCTCCCATAACTATTATTCTTTTTCCTCCCATTTCTCTAATGATTTTCAAACCTAAGATTAGAGCTTCGTATTCAGCCATGTTATTGGTGCATTTGAAGTTTAATCTAAAGGCATGCCCTTCAGAATGGCTTGTTTCAATATCAGTAATCCATACACCTGCTCCAGCTCCAAATTTATTAACAGATCCATCAAAATCTAAATGCCATAAAGCTTCATGACCAATATAATCATCCATTATTTTAAGTTTTTTATCAGTGAGTTTAGTTGGATTTTCATTTTAATCAGAGTTACTGAGAATAAAGGAATCAAGATCAGTGGGAGTGGAATAGATTGGATAATTGGTAGGTCTGTCAGTAGTACTGATCATGTACTTCATCAAGGTTTCTCTGTAAAGCTTTTTAGGCTATCCAAATACTGAGATAGTGGCATAACTCATATCAAGTTGTAGATATCCCTGCAACTTTGCTCCCCATGAGCGAGAAAGAAGCATGCCATACTTTGGCAGGATATTAGCTACTACAACATCCATGATCATTCTTTTACCAGGATATTGGACTAGGTTTACACATAGATCTTTAATCAAACCAATACATTGGACTTTGGATGAATCGAATGAAAACAGGTCCTTATAAGGTCTGGTTATGTCTAGATTCAGGGTTTCCATTATAGCTCTAGGCATTAAATTGTGGGAATCTCTAGTATCTAGCATAGCATTGTGCAATATTTGGTCATGTACAGTAAGACTTACATAAAATGGAGGGACTGACCCATCTGAATGTTTTCCATCTACATTGGGACCAAAAATTAACTCAAGCCTATCTTCACTCATGTTAATAGTATCTTCATTCTCATTCACATTCAATGCTTCAGAAATCATTGATATATACAAGTCATTCTTAGCTAATTCAACTAATGGGACAACTATATTTAACTTGGATATTTCAGACTGCATGTTGAATGTTGGTTGAGATCTGATAGCTTGAATTGTTTCTTCTTTTGAAACTGTGGTTTGTGATGACTTTTCTTGAGTATCTACAGTTTTACCTTTGTTTTGCGTTTTTCTCTTGTCTTCTGTTTGAGTTTCTTGGTTCCTACTATCTTTAGTCATTTTTTCAAGAATAGTTTGAGGATTAATAGGAGTTTTATCAGTTTTAGGATTCTCAACAGAAAATTTGGGATTTGATATTTTGAAGTCAGTAGGATTCTTTCTTGTCTCATTGATTGTTGTTGAATTGGTGGCTTTGGTAGTATTAGCTTTTGGAGCATCTTTGGAAGATTGAGCCACCTTGTCAGTAATATCTACAATCTTTGGGCCTTGTTGCTTTTTAGGACTGATCGGGTTTGAACTCTATTTGTTCTCTCTAGGAAGAATCTGCAAGAATTTTGTTTTAGGAGCCTCAGTCTTCTTTTTGTTTTGTTCTTGTTGGGTTGGAGCATTATTCTTTATGGTAGGTTCATTTTTTTTCTTGCTCCTAAGGTTGTATTGACTGTGAATTTCATTAATTGCAAAATCATAACCTTGTTTATAATCATAGGATTCTCCAGATTCTACTTTGAACTGCTGCAGTTCAAAGAGTTCCTGGTCCTCCTGTGTGAGGAAAATGGTATTGTTTTCATCAATCACCATAACAATGTTGATGTCTTCCTCCTCCTCAACATTGTTTTGTGAACTTTTTGCAAAGTTTTCTTGGAATGGGGTTCTTATGTTCTGATCTGGGGAAGGTTCCTTACCTTTCCCTGGGTTGTTGTTTTTTCTGTAATTGGGATTCCAGATCTAGGATTGATTCTCCCATTGTGGTTTACTTTCAATTTGATCTAGTCTCTCAACTAATTTTTCTAATGCTTTGGTAATGAAATCAAACTTACCATCTAAGTGAGAAGCTTCTTCTTTAATAGTAACCCTTCTTTCGTTTCTCAGTCTGGCTTTCTTAGCAAGTATGTTGATTTCTACACCTACAACGTTTTGTTGCATTTGTTCTAAAGTATCTGCATCCCTTTCTCTAAGTTGGTAAGCCATGTCTACATCAAAACAGTCAGGGAATTTGAGTAGCATGTATCACTTATGAGTGGGCTTAAGTGTGTTGATCAATCTCATGGGCTGATGTCAACTGCTAAAGATTTAGGGGCTAACCCAATATTGCATGGGAATTTTTACCTACCAAATTAATATATTCTGGGTCAATATTCTACTTGTCGAGATGTTTCCGTTGATATATGGCACGCCATGTAATTCTTCACTGTTTGAGAGATATTCATGTTTGAAGTTTGTACCCCCAGTTAGTGGGCTAAAACCCCATGGGGTTGGGGCATGGGTCATTGAAAAGTCATAATTAATATTTTTTAAGCTCATAAAATCCCTCCCACGTTCACTTGTTGAAGCCCCTCTCAACTTAAGCATTCATATAAATTGTGATCTTCATTTCCTCCTTATGTATGGGATTCGGCCATCTGAAACAGGTCATCGTGGAATTTTTTCTCTAACTTGTTTTCTACAAAGGCTAAGAAGCTGAAGTTTTTATGAGCAAAGCCAAAATCCTAAGGAAGCTGCAGTGAACATTTCAGATCAAGTTGCACAATATTTTTGGAGATATGATCTGTGGAAGTAAAGGTTTTGAGGTTTGAAATTCATCTCAAAGAAGTTGAATTTGGTAAATTCATCATAACTCCTTCTCTCGAGTATTGGATTGGAATGTAAAGTGACAGATAGTGCATAGTCTGTAGTTTTTGCTATATCAATTTCAGAGGCAAATGAAGAAACGATGACATGTCGCACGTCGTACAAGTGCGCTCTGCTAAAACAGTCCATAATTAGGGCAGTGTGAGAAATTGGGTATAAATCTCTCTTGAAGAATCCAAATTGGGTCAGACCTGTGGCATTGGAAAGAAGACTCATAGGACTACTATAAAATTGAAAATAAGATATTGAGGATCTGAAATAACAGAGATACACCCGATTCAATATCAAGCTCCTAGAAGGCAAGAAAAAGCTAGATCATGTGTTGTCAAGGATTGCAAAGGACTAGACTCTCTATGGTAGAAAAGAAAAACAAGGTGCAACAGAGGGTAGCATGACAAGAGAAGAAAACAAGGTGCATAATAGCAACAAGAATTTCATCATATGAAGTCTTCAAGTGGGCAGCACTGCATACAATCATTGTAAAGGTATCATTGTACTTAGTCATTGTAAATACATTATTGTACAAATTGTACTAGTGTCTATCTGCCAAGGGTTGAAGAGGCAGTGTTGGGAGGTCTAGGATCGTCATTAGGTGGTTGTGTCAAAGTTGGGGTTATGGTCTAGTATATCTTCTTCTTCTACATCATTCTATATCATTGTAAAGTGGACCATTTTCCCTGGTACGAGAGTCCATTCTTCTTTTATTCTTCTATAGGGTGGTAGGTTGGTGCTAGGGTGAGTTGTAGCTCATTGGGTGTTGGGGCATCCATTCAGTTGACTACTGAAGAATCTCGGGCGTTGGAGCGTCCATCCAGTGGGAGCTGGAGAAGAATGCTTTTCTAGATTCTAGGAAGTTGAAGCTTTATTTTCAATTGGAGTTGAATATTAAAGAATTATTAGAAAAGCATTAGGTGGTTTTTGTCCCGGAGTGGGTTTCCACCTTAAAAAATGTGTGCATTTGTGTTCCTCTTGTTTACTGCTATCATTGTACAAACACTGATAATAATTGAAGATTAACTAATGCTCTAGATCAGAAGAAATACTGATTCACCCCCCCTCTCGCATTTCAAATATTAAGGTCTGCAGGAATGGTGTTGTAAACACTGTTATATCTGGTGCAAAAATCTTGGACAGACCCATTCAGGGCTCTCTTAACAACATCAAACTCAAAAAGTATTTGCATAAGATTTTTCTTTTTCTCCCATTTATTTAAGAAGGCTCTATGGAATGTAGCTAGGTCTGCTATGCTACCAGCTCCTAAAGTTTTAAACCAGGTTTTTACTTCTCCAATTAAGCTTTGTGCAAACAACCTAATTTGGACATCAGATTCATCTATCTCATAGACTTCCCAAAAATCATTCATTATAGTAATATGTTGCTATGCAGTAATTTGTGAAAGATTATCAAATAGTGGAATATGTTTTTGGTAGTTCTGGGGCATGTCATGGAGATTTTGAGGTAAGACCAAGGGAGCATATCTGGCTGCCATGGCTTGGATTTTTGCTGAACTGGGAGGTACAGTAGTAGTGGTAGGGATAGTGCTGGTTACTACAATGGATGTACTTGAAGAGCTTGGTAAAGGGGATGAAAAAGAAGTAGTATGGCTAATGGTAGTTGTAATGGGTTGGGTAAATGATGGATATACTAATTTGGGCTGCAAGGGCATCTCAGGGATGAATGGATCGGTTGATGAACTAGCATTGGATTGTGGATATGATGAATATATGATTCTATGGTGCAGAGGTAACTCAAGGCTTATGGGCTCTTGATGTGAACTGACAGTAGAATCTGTAAATGATGTGGCATGAGCATACAAAGTAGAATCTAATGCTGGAAAGACTGTGGTGTATAGTTGGGAAACTGGGGGTTTGAATTGAGACAAAAAATTGGCTAACTTAACAGCTTCTTCAATGTCTTTAATTTTTGTAACATTTACCCTTTTCACTGGACTTTGATTTTCAGTCTTGTCTAATTTAGTAGAAACAGAAATAATTTTATGCTTTTCACTCACATAAGAAGTAAAAATTGGATCTAAAAAATATTCCTTTAAATCAGATTCAGATTTGGTTCTAAACAGATATTTTTCAAACTTCAAATCAAATTCAATGTCTGATAATCTTACTAATTCTTTGAGTAAAGAATCAACTCTTTTCAGGGGTAATTTAGTCTTAGAACTAACAATTTGTTTTTTCTTTTTTCCTATCTGGTCTAGATTGTCTACTATATCTGGAGGATTAGGATCAGGGTTGGATCTAGTGTAATAGAATTTCTTGGGAGCCAGAATGCTTATTGGGTAAATACCCACAACCTTTAAACTTAATCTTAAAGTAGAAAAGATAAGTTTTAAAAATCTTCCTTCAAGATTAAACTTAAAACTGGAGAATGGTTAGATCCCCAGTATGGTCGCCAGTATGTTATCACCCTAGTAATTCTCAGGTTGTGGGATGAGGATTTTTGTAGTTAAGAAAACCAGGGGTAACCAAGAACCTCATTTAGAATTCAGGATCTAGCCTTCTTGAGTTCCAGAGAGGGATCTCTCCTAAAGATTTAACTTTGTTTTATAATTGGGGTTTAGGCTAGCTATGAGTGGACAATGGGACTTGCTTTGAAAGTGTGGTGGGAATAAAAAGTGTTTCAAGGAAAACTAGAGGGATCTACCAAAACATTGGGCTATGGAGTCAACTTTCTAGGCAAGCAGAGCTAGGAAATAAGACTTAAAGATGCAAATGTACTAAGGGCAAGGTAGATGACCTTCTAAGGCTTTGAATAGGCTTTGTTGATAGAATGGGTGAAATATGAACAAAAGGGCACTTAAGAATCCTTAAGTTACAGAAATGAAGATTGAAGAATGGAATCAAACAGGAACCTAGAGAAATTAAGAATTTTATAGTCTGGTTATCAAGCAGAAAACATAATAATGCCAACTAGTAAAAAACAGGGAGATTTTGATCACTAATCCTGTCTAAATCCTCCTAGTTGATCATTAAAGATAGAAACACATTAAAATTAATGTATGAAAACTTTTGAAAGAAAAACAATGAAAACAGGAAAAAGACTAGACTTATCTGGTCAGCACAAGAATCCTGAGTTATGATGTCTTTAATCTCAATTCCAGTCTGCTGCTTTGCTAATTGACTCACACCAACTTCAATATATCCAACAAAATGACTATAGTAGTCTTGATAAATTTTATTCCACTCTGAATACTTCAAATGATGAAGTATTTATACAAATAAATTGTTTACAAAATATCTCAAAATTTGAGATAATGTTTCAAGGAGAAATAGGAAATGTAACATAAGAAGAGGGACAACAGCAAAACAGTTTGCAAGCTATTCTCTTTTACAAGGAAATATGAATTGATTATCCTAATCAAAATGATTTTATGATGTGCTGTGAGCATTGTTGGAATTGGGTGCATTATCTTGTGGAAGATGGCTTGTAGATCACTCCTTCTCTTTACTTTCAACCTTGATACTCTTTATTATCTAATTTTCACTGTTTTACTGCTATAATTGAAAAATAACCAACAGTAAAATTATTTTCAACTAATACTCTTTGACAACTTGATACACTTTGACCCTGAATTTTTACCCTAAGGTAAAAGTAAAATATGATTTCTTTATGTGACTTTCCTGCATCTTTTACCTGTCAAATTCACATCAGATCTGTGAATTCTTGCCATTGTTGAGCTGTTGGGATCTTTATATTCTTCAATTTTCTATAGCTTTCATCGGCCTCTGTGTACTTAGAAAAGTTTGGCTTTACTATGAACATATGTTTAATTTCATTCTCCAAAAAGAACAAATTCTGAAAATATTGAAGTATTACTTTGCCACTTGGAGATCCTTGTGGTAAAGGCTTTTTAGCCTACTCCTTAGCATGGGCTCTAATTTTATGATCATAATCCTTTTGTGGCATTAATTTTTCATTTAATGAATGAATATTTGGAAGTCCTGCTTCTAGTAGCAAGTCATTCTTGGTCTTGAATTTACTGATTGATATGTTCATATTATCACATCTTTCTTCCAGATTGTTAATAATATTTCTCTTTGCTAGGACCTTTCTGATTTCAAGGATAGCCTCTGTCCTGTCAGGAATCTTCATTTCTTCTAGTTCTTCCCTGTTTTTACTATTCAAAAATGATATGAGCTGAAATTCTTGTGGTGGTTTGTTGCCAAGTTCCTTCTTTGTTTTATCAATTTCTGCTAAGGGAGCTTGTAGCAGATCTTTTTGTTCATATATTATTTGAATAGAAGGCCATTGTGAGTGAATGCCTTTAGTGATTTTTTTCCACAAATGATTGTTTATGTAGGCAACCTGTTCAGTAAGATTTACCTATTGTTGAAGAATTTTCACCTGTTCCTGTAATTTGTCAGCCCTCTGCTCATGTCCTTTGGAAGTGATCAAGGCATTTCTCTTAGATGTTTCCAGATCTTTGATGGTGCCTTTTAAACTGAGTATTTCTTGATCTTTTATAAACATATCTTCCATGGCCCTAATTATTTCAGTTGTTTCTCCTACTGTGTTTATCTGTGATGTTGATGAGGAAGTGGCAGAGATATCTTTAGAAGTAATTGACACTGCAGCTGCCAATACTCCTTGCGGTGCCAAATGTTCTGCCAATGTTGAGGGGATTGTTGTGCTTACAGTTGGAATAACTGTAGGAACATAAATCTGCTGATTTTTCTTCAAATTTTCAATTTCTTGCATAAGAGCTTCTATCTGAGTTTCCATATTTTTTATCTAGGCTGTCATTTTTAAAAAAAGTTACATATTTTCCTCTTTCTCTGTCTCTTCCTGAAGTATTTCTTTTGTTTGAGGGTGCTCACTCTGTGGTAATTTGAGTTTCTTTCTTAAGGCTTTAATATCATCATTTTTTTGTCTTACTAACTTCTTGGCAGCTTCAGTATTAGAAGGATCTGCTCCAGACTCAGTGACAAAATCTTCTAAGGATTTTATTCTCAAATCCTTGGCATGTAAAGATGCTTTATCCAAATTCATTTGAATTTTCAAGTTGGATATAGTCTTTTGGAGCATAGTGGCACTCATTTTTTTGCTTACTACTTTTGAATATAACATTTCTGATGCACTTCTGTGAAATTCTATCTGATCTAGCTCATATATAGTATTAGCATTTACTGCAAATTCTATCTTTTTGTTGTCTAAAGCTGATTTTGGATGTGTTACCACTGGTTGGAGAAAAGACGTGATCATTTGGTTGGTTGATTAATCAAATGCAGTTACTAATCTGTCTGTAGTTACTAATCTGTCCTTATCTCCTAGTTTTTCCTTGAGAAGTTTAGAATAAAATTCATCTTTGATTTCTTCATTTTTCTCTCTGATTATCTTGAACCTCTTCTGAATATTAGAATCATTTTATTCAATTTTTTTAGAAGAAGAAGAGGGGGCTTCTGTATCCATTTCCATTTCAACCATCTCCTTCCCTTTACCCTGTGCTTGTACCTGCTCACTTTGAATCTCTCTAAGTGTCTCATTCACAATGATGGTGGCTTCATCATCTATATGCTGCTGATTAGTGTCATCCACATCTATTATTTCTTCTATTTCTAAAGTAGTCATTTTTGCCTTTTTGCTATATACTGTTTTGAATTTGTTTTCAATGATTGTTTCAGCTAAATATCCTTCTTATTTCCTTGGTTTTTTGTTTGATACTTCTATTGGTTCATTCACTATAACCACTTGTACATTATTCAAATTGTCTATCTGCTTATCATGATCATCATCAATTAAGGTATTGGTTACCCATTCCAACTGATTGGAAAATTTTTCAATAAGTGGCTTAGATTCATGGAGAAATGGGGGCAATTTGCTTTTAATTCTGAGAGTGCTTATAATACCCTGAGGGTCATAGTTCCAACAAAAAATTTCCTGAAACTTGAATGCTGATAGCTTGTCTGATACTTCCTTTAAGGTATCTCTGTTTTTTACAATGAAAGAGCCAATTTGACTTCTCAATTTAAATTGTGCGTTCTTTTTAGATGCTATGAAATTTACTGCATCATCATTCAAAATTTGCCTTATATACTCTAGAGAAAAAATCATGGTGTTCAAAAACTTTGGCAATTTGTATGGGGCCAAGTTTGCACCATATACTCTAATCTCAGTATGATTTTTGTATAAATACCAATCACCCACTTTACAATTTTCAGACAACTATAAAATCCTTTTGATATCTTCATTTATTCTTGGTGGTTCTGCTTTATCCAACAAACTAATAGCAGGTCTGATAAATAGGTCATTGAAATCACTATAATTGTACTCACTACTATTCTTTCTCAGAAGAGAGGTCCAAAATATTACTAACAGTGGTTTGCCTTCCATATCCATTTTTTGTACTGCAAAGGGAAATTTATCTGCTTGAAAGAACAAGAAGAGATGTAACAGATATGAAGTATATCTGAATGCTCCTTCATCAGGAAATTTTATCAGCTAATAATGAATATTGTCAGCAATAAATTTGGCAAGTCTGGTGGCTGTCCACGACAAAGTGGAAAGGAAACCTAAGACAGAGGCATCTGTGAATTCATCATTAACATAACCCAAAATAAATGATAGCATATAAATGATCTGTCTGGAGCCTTCTGGAAAATCAAAGGTATCATAAGGAGGGTTCACCTTAGGAAGATCGACATGATTGGGCATGAAATTCTAGAGAATTTGGAACTTCCAAGGGAAATCTAGGTCTAAATACATCTGGGTCAAGTCTTCAATTGATAATGACACTTCTTGTGGATTATGGCTTAACTGGAGCATGTCATTGATTGATTCAGCAGTTATAAAAAATAAGACTTCACTATCTTTGTTAGCCATGCACCTTTGATTAGGAATATAATGCATTTGACACAACCTTATGAAATCTTGAGAAGGATGCGTGATGGGAATCACATACTTGGGAAAATTAGACTCCCATACAGGTATATCATTGGCTTCCTTCTTTTCAAATTTCTCTTGACACCGGTTATGCACTTCTAGAAGATTAAATTCAAGAATGGCATCTACAATTCTGTAATCTAAGTCAATCAAAGGATTGGTTTCTTCAGTGGTAACAGGAGGTTGAAGAGGTCTAACTATTTCAGTACAATTAGTAGTTAAAACAGGAGTAGGTTTATCAATTCTGGGAGGTTTTGGATTTTGAAGCTTGCTGGAGGCAGGCTTCTGGGATTTAGGACCTCCAGTTTTGGGAGTTAATTGATTTTTGGTCATTTTAAATGAACAGAGCAAGATTAAACAATTTGCTATGTTATTTCTTAGATACTTGGGAAAATTGAAGAATTTTTCTGGAAATTTGAGAATCTAGGTAGGGTTTTAAGAAGACATAATAGGTTTACTGTATGCAGAAGGTCTTCTAGATCAAATTCAGCAGTGAAAATGCTCTTAGAATGGATAAAAACCTGCTAAAATGGAAAATGTGGACTCTGGAGAAATTTTGACAGGGTTTCCCCTGTATTTTGAAGGTTTATAAAACTTCCCAGATGGCTACTTCAATTCATTTTAGGCAATGACAGTCTAATTAGCTTAATTTTCTTTGAAATTGAAGATTTTATGGATTGATTTTGATGGAAAATACCTGTAAAAGGTATAATTGCAGTCGATGAAGTTTTTGAAATTGCAAAAATCTTCAATTTGGTTGAATTTGATGGGCAGAGGTCGTGGAACTTCTTTGGGAGTGAATTTCAGAGGGAAAGGCTATTTATATGTCAATTAGTTTGCAGAAGGCTCGACAAGGGTGTCGGGAGGCTTTGCAAAGGGATTACAGTGTTTAATATGGAAACTGGGCGAAATACAAAGGAAAAAATGAAAAACTAAGTCATAAAACCTTAAGTTATATCACCTTTCAATGTCATTTATTGTAGGTTGGGGCGGGAGCGGTTTGTGCATTTAAAGGGGATACCATAAATGGTTTTCGCATTTCTTTTGAGTGGTAACTAGTTTTTCCCTTTGGGAATGTGATCAAATGAAAGGAGGACACGTAGCATGGGGTGGTTTCACAAAACTACTTTTTTCGCAAAAATTTTGGGCAACTTCATTCGATTACTTTAGAAATGCGAAAATGAATGTGCATTGTCCGATCTGTCGGAGCGGAGCGAACAGTCAAGATTTGATGTGAAGTTGTGGGGTAAATACAGTGGGGCCAAGGCTTTGGTCTGTACTGTCAATTTAACAAGGGGATATCAACGGATGAAATTCGATCCGATAGGAAATGGTGGGGATGGGGAAAAGGGCTTATTGGGTTTACTTCTGACCATCGGATTAAAAGGAGAAGGATGATCGGACGGTTACAATGGAGTCCGATGGTGCTGAGGGATTTATGAAGTTTAATGTATAAATGGATTTTATACAATAGAGTAAAGTGATCGGGAGGGGTATAAAGGACTTCACCCAAGGTTATAACTGTGGTGATGGATATATGTCGGGAAAGTAAAAAAGCTTAAGGTTTTAACCTTGGGTTAAGAGAGTCGGGAAAATGAAAGGATGATTTTATTTGAAGTTTAGTTTAAATTAAACTTTGGGGATTATATTTTTGTTTTAAACACATATTTAGATATGTTTAATGATTTTTTCACGTATTTTTATTATACAGTTAATTAAATCAAAATGATTTAACTACCATAGGGGGCAAGATTTTAAATAAAGATATATTTTAGCCAAAGGGGTTATAATTTGGGTATATTATTTAGATATGTGGGGATTAAATAACTTTGGCTAAAGTTATAATATATGGGTTTTTAAGGCTATTATATAAAAAGGAGTTATATACAATAGGAGAAGGTTATTTCTATAGGGATTTAATATATAAATTAAAGTTAATATGAAAATAGGACAAGAAATACTCAAAACACATAAACATAACCACGTAAAGTGAAGTTTAAAAGATAATTTGCATTAATCTTATCACTTTAACTTAAGATATAATGTAATTTTGAGGGTTTAATGTTTCTCAAATGATGTAGGAAGTTAATCAAATGGGAATTAGAGTATCTTTAAGTAAAAATGAGGTTTTAATTAGGATTATTCAGGGGGGTGAATGCATGAAGTGGAGTAATGATGTGATTTTGGAGATCAATATAGACATTTTACACTTTCAACTGATCAGTCATAGAGCCTTGGGTCCGGTCCCAACAAAAGTCAAGGAAATGCCTTGAGCCTTTCTGACTGATAGTTTTAGAATGTTTCATGACTATGGGAAGGGGAAGTTAGTTATTTTGCAGCCCATGATGAATGATATTTACATTGAGACTTTTCACCTTCTTCTACCTACCCATCTTACTATGCTAACATTTTTTTCTTCCTTTGTAGTAGGTGCATTTAAGCTAGCAACCTTCACAGCATTTATTCTTTCTGAAAGCAAGTAAAACTATCTAATTCTACACTTATTTCATCCATGAATCTAGATTAAACTATTGGATTCACTTTATTTCTCTACCTAACTACTGAATTGTCATGATTAAACTGTATGAAAATTCATTATTCTCTATCTACAACAAGTGAAATTGAAACATGACAAGTCAAGATTAAACTGTTTAACTCATCATGGACTATGATAGTTATTGACACTCTGCCATAGTCAAAAGGAAAAAGTAGTGGCATTTATACTTGCACACTTTCATTTTTTATTCATTTTTCTTTTGGGGTCTTTTATTTTTTTCTAAGTCCTTTGATTTTTCTTTTAGGACTTTTTACCCTCTTTTTGACTTTTTTGATTTTTTAGATTTTTTTACAAAATACGTGAATACAACTTGCAGAAGGCTAAGTATGTACAGATTTACAAGATTATCAACAATCAAGTCAAAATTATGAATCCTATATTATAGGTCACTAACATAAACCTCAACTCTTTCATCATGGTTTGATCAAGTTGCTGGTATTAGAGGAGTTAAAGAGATTAGGAAGAGACTAGTCATATTTTCTATTCATAAGTGGTTTTGAAGTAGATGTTATCACTCCTAAAAGAACTCCCAAACCTAGATATATCCCATCACCTTTAGTAGCAGAGCAAGTTGAGCCAATGATCATGGAGACATAGCCTTTGCAGAAGGTTGATACAACCAAAGTTACACCTGCAAAAAAAAACCAACAGTGAGCAAACATGGCAGCAAGAGGGTTACAAGGAGCCAAACAATGGCTAAGGGTAACTTATAGGACATTTTGCATGCTATTTATATTGAAGAAATTCCCATAGTCCAAGCTGAAGACATAGATGAGGGAGGAAGGAAGCTCAAGAAAGCCAAAATAGCTAAAAAGTTAGAGTTTGCAGGTGAAGATGCAGGATTCATGTTTCAAGCTAGAAAACCAATGACAAGACATGCCAGAAAGGTCTTGGAAATAAGCAAAGAAGCTCAAAAGGTCAGTGAAACTACTCAGCTACCACCAAGCATCATAGACCTTTCCTCACCTACAAAAGAATAATTAGTCATTAAAAAAAGGAAGGGTAAAGATAAAATCATTGAAAAATAGAGATTGAAGTCCATAAGGAGCAGTTGAAGTTGGAAAATAATGAAATATCAATCTTGAAGAAAGAGACAAGGAAGCATAAGGTTCAAAAGGTACAGTTTGAAAAAATGAAAGAAATTTGGGAAGAAAAGGTCATAAGTGTGTCAAAGACCTTGGACAACACAAGGAAATTTGATAAAGTGAACTCAACCACTAAGAAAGGAGGTCAAACATATCAAAAAGGTAAACCTACACTTACAGTCTAAGAACAGGACACTAAAGGACCAATTCAAAGACCTACAAGAACAGCTGGAACTAATTCATGAAGAGCTAGAGAAGAAAGGTTTGAAGATGACTCTGGTTGAGGAGCCCATAGCTCAACTAATCATTAATGAGGAGGAAACACCACAAAAGCCTTAAGTTGAGTTTGAATGTGTTTTAGAAGGTTCATGGCATGCTTAAGATCAAGTTTTTACAACTAGAGGTCAATTTTTGGAGATAGTTTTGAAATCTGGAATTTTTGCACTTTTACACAGTTTCGTAGCATTTCCTAGGCTTAAAGCCAAGAAAACGCTACAAAAAAACCTGTAGCAGCATTTTTGCCTATAAATTCACCTTTTTTAGTTTTCAAGGAGGGACAATGATGGTGGTGATGTGTCATGACTAGGTTGACACCATGGAACATCAAAGAAGCAGAGTTTTTGGGTGCAGAAGCTACTTTTTAGACGCTACTAAAGCTTGCTATGAAATTGTCCTATTTTTGTAATGAGTTGTTCTTGAAGATTTTGGAGTAGCTTAATGGCAATTTTAGACAGTTGTACTCCTCCAACATGTCAAGGGACCTTAACATCAAACATTTATGACTCGAAGGAAGTGTTGTGGAGACAGCTCATCAGCCAAAGTTCTCGTTGAAGATAAGGGTTATGCATTCCTGAAAAATAGGGTTTTGTTCCACATGTCTAGGAGGGTTTTAAATATGAAAAGTGGTTATGAGCTATGTCATAGATTTTTCGAGCATGTGATATCTATTTTGCAATTGTCATGTAACAGTTTCACAATATAAGGTAGAGTATGTAATAAATAAGAGTTTGAGTCCTATTAGGAAATGTCTTCTTTAAGGTGTAGCTGTCATTTTCTTGTTAGAAGTCATGTTTTGCAGTTATGTGATGTGTCATAGGAGAATTCGATGAATCTAGCCATCAGGTAGATCATCCTTGTTGTAAGATTATCTATTAAAAGGAAAAGCATCGAAGTAGTGAGGGGTTGGAGATTTTTTTCACTAAATTGTTGCTTTATGTATTTGACTTATATCAGTAATACATAGTGACTTTCTTCTTGACAGACCTGGGATTATCATGGGGTTTTTAATGTCTTTTTGATCTATATCTTTATGTTTACTACTTGCATTATATTTCATCTCTATTATTCAGAATTCATAATTTTATGCTCTGACTTTCTTTAGTGATGAAATGACTGTGTTGCCCTATGTTTTATGTGTGATTTTACTTTGTTAAAGACCCTTCTCTACCTCAACTTCCATGTCAAGAAGCCTTGCCACTGTAACTACTGTTTTTTGACTCCATAAGCCTAATGGTAGCAAATCTGCATTCTTTCAATCTACAATCATAAAAAACAAGATACAAATTCTATAGAGTTAGCCATCTAATACTATCATTATCCAATATCATAAAATCCATATGAGAGATCCCTCTCAGACTGAAGAGGCTAAGCTTCAGTCAAAAGCTGGTTTGAAACAGTTACATAGAGTTGTTTGATGAGCAGCCAATCAAGTACAATTTTGTGATAAAATTCCTAATTACTCAAAAAAAACACATTTTTGTGGGTTCAAACGAATCTTGTAATGCCTACATCTCATGAAAATAGCTCATAAGTGTGTAGGATGATCGTCCCTGCGTAAATAATGAGCAAGTAATTCATCTAGATAAGGTTGTACAATATGTTTGATATCATGAAAAGCATAAGACATGGCCCTTTGAAAAGTTGCACTAGAATTTTTTAATCCGAAAGCTAATTTGCAATAAGAAAATGTCCCCCAAGGACATATAAACTCTGTTTTTGGTTGATCGATAGGGAGTATGTTGATTTGATTATACCCAGAAAATCAATCCATAAATGAGAAAATTTCATTTCTGGCACAATCATCAATAATTTGGTCGATATAGGGTGTAGGATAATTGTCTTTTGGACATGCTTTATTAATTTCCCTATAATCGACGCATACTCGTATAGTCCCTTGTTTCTTCGTAACAGGAACTATATTAGATACACAATATATCAACGGAATTGGATAAATAAATAATGCTCGTAATATTTTTTCAACTTCAGCTTTGATAGCTGCAGCTTTTCGCAGATGTATTGGACGTAATATTTTGTCTAATAGGCTTGGCATTCGGGTACGTCTTAATTTCATGAATTACAATCTTAGGATCAATTCCTGGCATCTCTTCGTAAGACCAGGAAAAAATGTCTCAGAATTCTTGAAATAGGGCTTTGTAAGTGTTAATCTCTTCCATTGTACAAGAAGCACCTATATGAATTTTTTCAATAATTCCAGGTTTAACTGATATTTCAATAGGAATTGTGGTAGAAATATTTCCCAAATTAGTCTCAGAATCTGAATGTGTAATCAATATGGGATTCTGCAGTTCCTCGACATAATCAATTGTAAAAATAGACAAAAAATCGTTTTCGAACCTATCAAGGTCAGGTAAAAATGAAGATCTATGATGTAGATCATCCCATGGTAATTCATCCAATGACAAAAATTCTCAAATACTTTCATCAGTGTGAAACACATGTTGAAAGGGATCTAAAAATGATGTCAAGGCTGAGCTTGATAGTGAAAAGGATTCTTTGTTGATCACATTCATTTGATCAGGAGTAGTTGAAATTGTGTCAGAGTACGACTGTGCTGCTACATATGCCCTTTCAAAAGGACTCAAAGGCATTTCACCATTGAAAGAGTCTAGTTCTGATTCTAAACGCACTACCCAAGTGTCATCAAATGGTATAGTGCTTGATGAGATCATATTGATGTTGTCAATGGGGCATGGTACGTTGGGTGGAGGTATCGAGAAAGTTCCCATGAGAGAGGAATCCTTCACTAATCCTACACCAACATCTTCGTATGGGATAGTCATTTTTCCAACATGCTGGATACTATCTGTAGAAGTAGGGTTGGATGAATAATATGGCAACTAATTGATTTTCAAAATCTTTCCTTTATGAGGAAACATTATTACGTGAAAGGCTGATGAAATGAAAACATTCATGGCATAAGACCAACCGCGATCCAAAAGAAGTTTGTAATCAATATGGGCATCAACAACTTCCACATCTAGATTAACGATTTTACCTTCAACTTCTATAGGTAGATCCTAGAGTATTCCATATGGATGAAATCCTCTTCCATCAAAGGCTTTAAGGATTATCAGTGATTGGTTGAGTGTTGGAGAACCGAGGGTTTTCCAACAGTTTAACGACATTATACACGTGGATGCCCCCTCATCAATAACAATACGAAAAACTCGTCTGGATTTGACTAATAATGGAATCTGAAAAGCCATCTAATGAGGGAGTCTCGGTGTAAAATTTTCGAGATCAAAGACCATGAGGTTAGAATCCCGAGGATCAAAAGCTCCAATAGCTGATAATAGTAATTTCCTTTGTGCTAGACATGATTGTAGCACTTATAAGGCCGACATTCCTGAAGGGGATATCACCAAATCTTCAACAATGTTGTAATTCTGAGCAGATATCGCATGTGGATTGAAAGTTGACTTTCGAAGTACACCTTTAGTAGGAAGTTTAATCACTATATCAGGATTAGGTTTCTCGATTTGGAGTGGTTCAGAAACTAAATGAGGTATAGCTGGTGTTTGACTAGAATTTTCTATCTCTTTACCAGATACATAATTTTTAGTTCCATAGACTTGAGATCACGTCGCAACCATAACTTGAGACATCATTAAAATATCTTCCGATGAATTTGAAGAAGATCCTATCATTTTACTATCTTGAGTAGGAAAATGATCCTTCAAGACAGCGGGTGTGGGTGAACCTCTGACAAATTTGGAGACCTCAGACCGATGTGGAAACTCTTTCGTATAGTGATCCTCGTCACAGATAAGACAAGGATAATGAGGTTTCCATTTCTCATCAGATGGTCCGTTCTTTTCAGATTTCTCTTTGGGAGATGTAGTTTGTTTTTTTTTATTCTTTCCTTTCTTCTTATTACCGGTTTTATATTTAGCTGTAGATGAGTCTACAACATGAATGTCAACAGAAGTTTCAAGGGAATAATCTCCTGTAGGTGAATCTGGTAAATTTATAATGGGAGAAGTAATTTTGGATGAATTCTTCTTACTCTTTTTAGTGCTACCTAAACCAATTACACTGTTTGCAGCATGAGAACCGAAAGGGGTTGCAGTTATTTTACCTGGATGCAGTAAGTCAAGAATTTTTTTGTATAAAGTACCAGACTGTGTATATAAAAATTCTAAGTACTTTGCTTGAGCTATGACTTGTTCTTCTGTAACAACACCTCCCTTAGCCACATCTTCATTGATCTTTGGAAGTAATGATTTGATAAACCATTCTCCCAAGATCTGATCCGGAATGAAAACTTTCACTAAATTTCATCTACGTCTCCATTCATGTATGTGATTTGAAATGTATGTGGACATAGATTGTTTTAATGAAGTTAAGAGTTTCGTTCCATTGTCGTAACGGACTGGAAACTGAAAGTGTGTTAAGAAAGTTGTTGCTAACGCATTGAAATTGTTGAACAAGCCACGTGGTAGTCAAATTTACCACTTTGTAGCTAAACCTATCAATGTTCTTTGAAATAGTCTTAAACGAATGGAATCATAAATTAAAGAGTTGGATGCGCACCAAAGGTGGTAAGTCATGACGTGATTTGAGGGGTATTCTCCCGATTTACCTTCAAACTTAGGAATATCACTGGGCAACTTATTCGGCATTGCCGACCAAAACGGAAGATAATAAATCAGATCATTTGTGAGGCGCAACAAATCTGGTAAATCCAAAGTTGCAATGAATTATAATCGATGGTTAGGGTCCTGTTGAGAAAACTAATAAGCTTGAGGATTTATACCAGTACCAAGAGGAGGATATATAGGATAGCCTAGAATAGCCTGTGCGGTTGGGATTGGAATGCCTCCGAGATAACCAGGGTTGGTCGTACCATACTGAGGTTGAGCTGGTATCTGATATGTGTAACCAGGGTACGATTGATGCTGGTATACTGGATTCTGTCCTATAAGTCCATATTGATACTGCCCTTAATATGGTTGATAAACAAACTAACCTGTATAAGGTTGGCTTGTTACAATTGTACTTGTACCATGTTGTCCCGTAGATGTCTGAATAGTAGTATGAACTGTAGGTCCAAGTTGATGGGCAGTGACTTGAGGGATCAATTGTGATACAGTTGCCGTTGTTACTTGAGGGGATGTAGAAATAGGGGTTGCAGAAACTCCAGGGATAGGTGTACTAGGTTGTTGAATAGAAGTTGATGCAACAGTTTGGGGAGGAGTTCTAGGTGTACTCGGACTAGGTTGCTAAATACTACTAGGTGTAGATACTTGAGGTATAATTTGAAGTGTAGGTTGGATAGGTTGCTGGATTTGAGTGTAAATAATTGGTTGACCAGGCTGATTATAAGGTACTTGCACAATAGTTTTCAAATTCTGTTGATTCAACGACGGATTCCACACTATGTTTACTCCAGGATAAGAAGCTCCTATTGAAGGTTTTGATGCGTAAGATGGATCATAACTAGGTTGATAGCTCTGAACGTAAGTTTGATAATTTTCTTGATAATTTCCACTAAAAGGTTGACCTCCTTGAAACAATTTTTGTTCTTGATAAAACTGCAACCCCAAAGGAGGTTGTTGTCCTTGGAAAGGTTGTTGCCTTGGCATAGGGTACTGTCCTTGAGGTTGATATTGTCCTTGAGGTATCTACAACCCTTGAGGTATGTACTTATCTTGAGGTTTCCCCCCCGACGGTAAATTTCTACCTTGAGGTTGCCTCGTAGGTGGTACATTTCTACCTTGTGGGTCAAGGTTAGGAATATTTATAGACATCATGTAGACTTGTTCTGTGTTCAAAGTTTCAGTATGATATTCATTGGGATCAGGTGATTGTACAAGTTTTTTAGGAGAGGGAGATGCTCCTGAGAAAGTACCAAAAAGCGACTGGTATCCTAAAGGAACAAATGGACCACCATACAAAAAAGTTTCTGGCGATGAAGAAAACATGGATGACTCACCAGACATGTTTAATGAAGGTCTATAATTACCTCTAGGTATGGCATAAAAAGGAATATGAGGTGGTGAATAATTGAGACTAGTATTATGTAGAAAGTCAGTTAACTAAGAATACCAAGGATCTTGTTTGAAAGGGCTATAATAGTAAATCGATTCACTTTGCCTTAGATCTAAAGATTCTTGACGTGAAGGAAATATAACCTCTTATTCTATGTCGAGGTGAATGAGGACGACCGGGGGTTCGGGTTATGAACTCCGAAGCGGGCTCAGATGTAGCAGGTTCAGTTTTAGGTTTAGAAATTCAGGATCAGTAGTGATAATTCACTAGTTGTAGATGCAACTTCAACTAGTTCAGAAATTTCTGGTTGTCTTTGGTAACTTTCTACTGTTTGAGATTGATCTACTTCGTAATTAGGATGGATTATTACTGAGGTTTCTTCTTGTTCAGTTGATCTGGTCCCTGATGGCTTTCCTTTTTCAGATTTAAGCTTTTCTAATTGACTTGGTGTCTACTTAGGAAGTTTCCCCTGCATTCTACGAGAGTGTCTCGGTAATTCAACCACGGTTAAAATTTTAGCACACGAAATTAAACAAAATGTCAACAAAATAAACCTAAAGTCGCTAAGGAAACAATCAAATCAAACACACGCCTACAAAATCTAAGAGACAATCCACACACAAGCAGTATGTTTCCACACTAAAAACACTAGTTGGTGATGAAATCCAACGTCGTAGAATTCTAATGTGAAAAACTTGGCGGTTGGAATTGTTACCCTGAAAACCTACTTAATGAAACAGTTCGGTCCAAGTCTCTCCACTTATGTCATCTCGAAGTGAAGAGTACCCTGCGGAAATTCCAAGTGAGTCTAGCCGACGTTTGTTCCAGGTATAGTGGGACCTTCCCTCCACCGTCACCTTGGGAAAAGTCCTGAAGATTATGGTCACTAAGGTCACCAACGAGAAAAAATATACCCTGGGGATCAATCTACAATCCGATATAAACGCAAGGGCATAGTATCAAGCTCAATCCCCTTGAAGGCTCCTTGATATGGTAAATCCAAGGTTTGCCAACAAGTGACCCCAAGCTCCTCGAAAATGGTTAATCCGAGGTTTATCGTTTGTATTACATGCACATCTGCTATCTTTCCCAATAATATAGGTACGCTTACCTCACTGTTTCTGACATGATCTCATGCTTGAATCTTCTAAGAAGATCTTCCCAGAGCACAAATGCTACAATTGTATTTTCCTACCACAAGATTCTATTTGTTTGTTTAAACTATTTTGGAATGTTAATTACAACCTATTCCAAAACACTAGCCTAAGCTATGTTGGTGGAATGAGCCCTAGAAAATGTAAAATATCTAAATTGATTTTATTAACGCGTTGTTTTTAATTCATCTATTTCTTAAGACAAAAGGTACGGAGTTGAAACTTTAATGATGTTTGTGACCCGAATCAAAAATACGCTAAATGCATCTAAATGAGAAGTGCAACTCTTTCTTTTCAATTAATCTTATTTAAGGGAAATATTGAGAGATTTAACAATTTTCAAAGCACCAATTCTTTCATTCATAAACAAAATTCTTGAAAAGAAGATGTTTTCACAAAGAACTCAATTTACAAAAATGATCAATTACTCTTTTGAAATTAAGTTCCTTTAACAATTAAATCAAAAACTACAATTGAATAAACAAACCATTTCCAAAAGAAAACAATATCTAAAAATTCTAAAAGCATAAATTTCAAAATCAAAGAAAAATCTAATCTTGAAGTCTATCTAGAATGTTTGAGGATGCTTTCTCCTAGTTTGTGATCAGACTAAGAAAAATTTCTACTTATCTTAGCAGAAATGAAAACATCCAAAAAAAATTTGGTTTTATATCAGGCTTCAGTAAGATAAAAGCTTTTCCAAATTTGCAAATGAAAAATGAATCAATTTTCATTAAAGTAAGGTTTGCAATGATCCTAATGGCTCAAAAAGACAATGTCATCATACCAGTAAGCTGAGGTAAATGAAAGTATCTTGTATGGAGCAATGATAAAGTAGGGAAAACAGAAGATACTCACTTATAAGATGCAAATAGGATGATAAATCACACAAACGCAAAAGTTGTTGAAAATAATTCTCACACAAGATTTGACAGCTAATATAGACTGGGGAAAACAGAAAGAATCAAGTGATCTAGCTCTAAAAAAAAGAATTTTAATTTTTTTCAAAAATTTTCCAGGGGTCCGTAGTTTCTAATGGAAAAAAGAGCGCATGCACACTTTTTTGAACTAAAACCTGCTAAGGTTGCCGCACTGTTTTCTGCTGAAAACCATGGAAGCAAGGAAAAGCTTTGAAAAAATAAATAATCAGCTTTCCTTTTTAGGGATTCTTAAAAGTTATCTACCCAACCCATTCTCAAATAAGTCAAAATCAGAAAACTCTAAAATTCAAACTGAAAATAAATAAAGAAAACTAAGTTCTAGTTCCCTAATGGATTTGCCATTTTGTTATGCGGATTAATCCCTCTTGCGGACAAGAGCGGTCTCCCTAGTACTCAGCGAGTAGCTAGAAACAAAAATCCATTTGGAAACCTTTTTCTCTAGATTAATTTCATTTCAGAATTATTATAAGAAATTAGAGAGGACATGCTCCTACCTTGAAATCCAAACGTTCGATGTAGTCTTTTTTCCTGTCGCTCCAAAGTGGCTTCTCCAATATGTAGAACCTGCAATCAAAGACAAGACAAAAGAATCAAAGCATTTGCAACATATAATAATAAATAAAATCTAACCCAACTTAGTGATCAAGGAGTCTAAGTATTAATTGTTATTTCAATAAGCACAAGAACAACTCAATGAGAAAAATAGATCCATATGTCTTATCTTGAATAAAAAGAATAATCTTACAACCTGATGTCTTGATGTCGTACAGATTTCTCCCGGGGTCCTGAACAATCGCTTCTCCTTCAATTTGATAAGCCTTCCTCTCTAAATACCAAGATGGAGTTATGGACATAAGGGTGTGATCATTCTCATGCCAACAACAACTCACTAGTGTAAAAATTATGCACTATTATGAATTTCTTCAGCAACTACCATGTATGTCTAGCCTTCAACTTGAAACTTGAGCTCAATTTACAGGGAAATGGAGGTAGTTTCAGTTTCATGAAGAGGGGGATGGATTCCTCTCATGAAGGGATATGAGCTCCATGGACCATGGGATAAGCTCCATCAGTGGAGGGATAAAGCTCGAATTGATCGCGACTCTAGAAGCTTCCAGTTGGGAGAATATTCGACTAGCTAGGCTTCTAGAATTTACTTTTTATTTTATTTTTCTTTTCACGGGGGTCTAAATGTAATAGTAGAAAAATGTGTGGGGGTTACCGCAGTCTATAGACCAAACAACAACGCATGCGCAGAAAAAGGCTAGAAAAAGTGTGGAGGTAGACTTTTAAGGGATTTATAGAGATTTTTTCCAAATTCCAAGACTTGATTCAGGAACATTAAGGTTGTTGAATTCTAAGGGAACATGATATAGGTGGTGATAGACCCATATGGACAGTCAAATGTCACGGTGACAAAACAATGTGTAACACACCATGCCTGGGTCTAGGTGGTGGCACTGAAGGATTCTTGCTTCCTGAGGTGCCACTTGCCAATCGTTTGGCATCCATTTCTCATAAAGGATCATTTCCCTTATGTTATTCTTAATTCCATCCCACACTACCTCTTGGAAAAAAATTATATTTTTAAATATTCGGTGGTTCCTCAAATTCCAAATCGCTCAAAGAGTGAACGCTAGGACTAGGGCCCAAGCGTGGTTGAGAATCAAGCTAGGGAATAAAAATTGTCTCGATATTAGGATGGTATCCCTTATGTTTCCGAGGTCTTGATCCATCCTAGTAAATAGCGCTTCCACTTGCCTCCATTTTCACTCTGAAAACTAATAGGAGTTGACGAGATGTTCCACCATTTCTGCTTGGATCACACATAGTGCGCAAATCGAGTGCCTGTGGAAGCCTCTTTTAGCCAGTTGGTCCCAGGTCATAATTCTACCTCTGTACACCAGCCATAGGAAGTAGGTCACCTTCAGCCACCACTTTCTCCCCAAATTTTCCTCCAGATTTATTGCTGGTGCGCATGTCCCCGTCCTGTTTTCACCCTGTAAGATTCCTTAACTGTAAATGATCCTTTCATTGTGTAGCCCCATCTCAAGATGTCTGGACCTTCCTGGAAGGGGATCCTTCTCGAATTAAGCTCCTTCTTCAACTAAATCCATTGGTCTGAATCCAATGCATTTGGCCAATATGTCCTGTCTTTTAATCTTCTCCACCCACTGTTAATGCCCTCCTCCTTCCAGTATTGATTTACTGTTTGATATTTATTGTTCATATCATAAGTGAACTAGTCACTCAACTCCTGTATAGGGAATATTTTTCCATTCTTTTTCCAGGACTCTTGCCAAAAGAGGGTTTCTTGGATATTCCTTATTTCCGAGAAGAAATGTTGTATAATAAGATCTATGTTTAGTGTTTCAAGATTCCAAATGGTCGATCCTTTAGGGGGATCTCAATATTTTAAAATATCCTCTGTTCGATTGGGCATGTCATATTTCTACCTCCGCATCTGCTTCCACAATCCTGCTCCTCCCTCAACCCATCTCCACCATATTTGCGCCCCCAATACTGTATAAATTATACAACATGCATGTATATCTTGGATTCACCCGATCTAACAATGTACTGAAGTTAAATACTGAATCGCTTCTACAAATATTTTGTAGAATTAAAAACATAATCGCCAAGCACATGAAGTAAAGAAGAATCAAATCGCACACAACACAGATAATTTTCCGGGGAAAGCTTACAACTAAAACCCCACTATATTCTATTGTATATTCAGCATGGATCATGAAACAATTACATACAAAACTCTTCTCAAAATATCCCTCCAATACTCAGCTAATTGTCTCATACTGTCACACAAAAATTGACCAATACTTAGCCAATTTACTGCCTCCAAACAACCTACCTTGCTTGTGCAATCCCTGATGAATGAAATCCCTAAAAGATAGGAATTTTGGCCTTCCTTGACTACACAAGTATCATGGACATTCCAATGGGTGTTTGGTTTCATGTGTGAAAACCAATAATCCTACTACTGATATTCAACTTCCTTTTCACCTAGATCTCAACTGGGTCTCCGCTGGATCTGACATGCATGCAACTAATAATAGTAAATCTTCAGTTGCATGTGATATCACTGATTGTGAATTAATTAATATTTAATTCACTTGATCTCTCACTAGTGTATCTTCGGTTACAACTAGCGCAACTGATTTTAATTCACTTAACTGAGTTTAACTAATTACAACCTACATTAACTAATGCACCATTGCACTTCGAACTCTGTTACAACTAGAATTACTCGGCATGCCTCACCAACTACCTCTAACTTGAAATCCACTAGCTAACTGAGTTTATCACTCTTAGTTAACTATTTCAAGTCATCATTGAGAATATATTACAACTTATTGTCCATCTTAATTAAGGGATAACTAAAATAGACATGCACCCAAAAATAGCACTATGGGCCCTGTTGTACCTTAAGAGATAATCCCTTAGCTGTGATAAGGAATCATTGCTTAAGAAAATTATATGATTATGTCACAAATATATATGTCTCTATTTTGTTAACCCTCAAGTATTTATGATCAAACCCTTAAATATCAAATATGATGAATACCTCACAATGCTACCATTTGTTGATGTTGAATGAAGTGACTAGAAGAAAATGAAAGAAGAAGCCCAAACTGATATGATTTTTTATACATAAAATATCATCTCAAACCCCAGAAGAAATATATGAAAGAAACAGTTAAAACAAAGGAGCGCCAATTAAGGTTTCTAACTCTTACATATAGAAGTAAAAAGAGACCTGCTGCTCATAACTTTGTTTTATTCATAGATAGAAAACACATAATGTAAACTCGAATACATTTCAACATAAAAAAATTTCTAGAAAATTGCTTACTCATTCATTAATATTTGAATCTCTGAGTACAAAAATAATTATCTGAAGGTCCAAAACTCGGAGCGCTTCCTTCTCTTGAAAATTACATTAAATACAGTAAAAAGTAGTTTGGGACTACTGTAACCAATCCTAACTACCAAAAATACTTAAGACTTCGAAGGTTGTCTATTACATGCCTTGAAAATGTCTTATTACAATTACACTGTCTTCAGAAAATAATATAAAATAAATATCCTAATCTATAGGAATTACTGATGATGTGGCTTCTTTTTCTGGGTCAACTGATTTGTTTTCCTTTGATGCTGATCCTTTTGGTAGGTCTATTTTCCAAGATCTGCACTTTTTCCATATTTCTACCTTTGTCCTGGATTAATGTGTCAGATTGTGATATTCCAATCTGAATGCAGTAATTCGATCATAGGATGGCCTTTCTGTGAAAAGATTATTTACCATCCACAATAGTTGAAAATGTCTCTGCAAGAAGTTGATCATTGTTTCTCCTTTAAGCACCTAAGTCTTTTCATGCCTATTATCACCTTTGATTTTTGTCAATATTAGTAAGTTCTCATAAGAATTCCATGGCAAAAGATTTCCTTCAGCTCCCCAACATGATGGCAAGCCTACTCTTGTCATATTGTCAAATGAATTATCAAACTGGCTTACTACTTCCTTAATTTCCATTAGCTTCTTTTCTGCAGCCTTTCTGAGATCATTTATGACAATCATTTTTCTAATTTCTACTGCATACAACAATCTGTCCTGCATGTCATTCTCCTCTAACTCCTGATCTGATTTAGAGTTAATAAAATCAATGAACCTTCTAGCCCAAATGGCTCTATTAATTTCTTTTTGTTTATCAGACATGACTGGTTCTTCGCATTCTAAAATAAGACTTTTCTCTTTTGCAACTACCATCAAGAAGCACCAATTAGATTTCACTTTTGAAATTATATCAGTCCAAACGATGTCTTTGGCTTGTATCAGTGAGAGATTTCCTTTCAGTCTTTCTTTGAGATTTTTAATCTCAGCTTCAGCATTTCGGAAATCTATTTTGTACTTGTTAGCTTCATTTCCTATGACTTTAATCAAATTTGTTGCAGTCTCCAGATCTGTTTGAGCCTTCTTCTGATCTCTTTCAGCCATCTACAAATTAGTATTTAATTGAACAATTTGTGCTTGAGGATCATCATTACCTGTAGGAAAAAAAAAAGTACAATTATGGTTATCAATATGATTTTGCAATGAAATTGCAGTTTGCTTTATTTTGGAGCTTTCTTCATCTTTCTGCATGAGTTGTTGTAAAAGCTTCTCCTTTTCCTTCTCTACCTCTGCAACTTCTGCAGCCATTGAATGTTCTCCAGTAGGTAATTTTAGCTTTTTCCTCAATGTGGATATTTCTACCTCAACACTTTGCATGAATTTATCCACAACAGTCTTGTCACTGGGGTCTACTCCAATCTTTATAATGATTTTTTTCAATTCCTCATTCTGAACTGTTAAGGCTCTTGAGTTAGCCTTCTCTAACTTCAATTGTTTAATTAATTTCCCCAACATATTTTCTGCCTTTATTTCCATTGCATTAGTATTTGTGAGGCCATTTACAATCAATTGACCAGTTTGCATATGCAAATTCATTTTATCGATCAGTGGAATTTTCTTCACATTCACAGTCACCTTTACAGTGTTGAAATTGTTGGAAGAACCAATTGACATGTCTGTAGGATGTGACAGGGAAATTCTAAATTGATCTTTCTCAAGATCCATTACAGTCAACAATCTTGTTTGATCAACAACAACTTGATGTTCAACTTGGGCCTCCATGCTAGCCTTCATCTTCTGATTTCTTTCCTCAATTTGTGAAAACATCTGTTTGATCAAAGGCACTTGTTCATGAGAGGCTTCATGACTCCTGGGTGAAGCAGGAGCATTTTTCTCTTCTCCCAAATGTAAAGAAAAACCAGGTGAATTAGATGTAGGTTCTTTAGCAAACTTTGTTCTCTTCTCGGCTCCCGACTCCTCATCATCTAGATCAATAACCACATCTTTGTTTCTTTTATTTGTTTTTTCTGCTATGACAGGAGTCTGAATGTTTGCACCTACTAAACTCATCACACCTTTACTTTCTACCTTCTCCTATTCTGGCCTACTTTCATGAATGAAAGCAGAGTACCCATTCTCAATTCTTCTATTTGAAATTACACCATAAGGGTCATAAGCCCAACTTTCTCCTAGTAGCATATGCATCTCATCTAACATTCTTGTTACTTCATCAAATGCCTGCCTCATATTGACTATGAAAGGGCCTACAATCATGGGTAATTTATACATATATCCTTTTTTCATAGGCACAAAGTGAACCTAATCAACATTTAGGCTCTGTCTAATAAACTATAAAGCAAAAAGCCTCATTGGTACAAACGTTGGGAGTCTATAAGGCTCAACACTTGCTCCTGGTACAACCTTATTTCAGAGCAATCCTCAAAAACAAACCAATCTCCAAATTTTCAATTGTTTCCTAAATGCAAGAACTCATGAGCTTTAGGTAAAAAATAGGGAGGAGGAACTCCATTCAATATTTTATATGCAAATGACATGTAATAGCTAGCAAAATCAAATAATCCAGCCTCATTTTTCTCCCTTCTAACTACATCTGTCTAGAATACCACTGATTGCCTTATTTTGTTTGCATCCATAATATTTAGACCTAAATGCATGAATTCTTCCACATTCTGATATAAGAACAAGTATACTATTAATGAAGGAAATTTTAAATAACCTGTTAATGAAAGGCTCATTAGCTGTGAATTGACTGCTTCCTGCCAATATGATGGAATATCCAGCACCATTCTTGGCTTCGTCATCATGGCAAACATCCCTAAGACTGATTTGTCCACTGTATTATCATCGTTTTTACCTAGAATGTTTGCAATGTTACTTAATACAGGACGAGTCTCTGCATCAAAAACCTCCATAGAACACTCTTAACAGTCTGGCTGAAAATGCTTCATGTCAGGCTTCAAATAAAATATGAACTGATTAAACTCTTCAGCTACAAGATTATCATAATAATGTACCAGCAAATCGTCAGAAAACTGGATGGATGACTTTGAATCAGGATAGCAAAGGGCTTTGTGGATTAACTGGGTGGACACTTGCAGAATGTTCTCTCCTTGGGAATTCATAACAAAACACTTCCCAAGATACATGACTGACACCAACCAATAGATAAATTTAGGGAAAACATGGGTCTTTGGAATGCATGCAGAAAGAATTCCGGACTTGACCATGGCAGAATAAACAGGGGAAACATTATCATTCAAGATGAATTTTTGATAGAAAGGAAGGTGAATTACATAACATATAGTATCTTGAATATCCCTCTTAGTATCCATGAGAGGGATATGGCTAGCTGAACTTGATAGAGACGACTGTTTAGCCATGGCTGAAAATTTCTGCAAGAACAAATCACAGGGTGGTCAAATTTACGCAGGTGATAGAAAACTGAAACAGGATGCAGTGCAACAAATTACAAATTATTTGAAAAACAAATGAAAATCTTCTTTAAATAGGTGGCACGGATTTTAAATTTAATGCTGACAAGACACGCCAGCAAGCCGTCGATTTCACCTGAGGTGGAAGACAGCTGTGAACAACTCAGCGTCTTATGTCACTGTGGGGGCTCCCAGGGTATGGAGGAAAACTTTGGCTGGTGCCCCCGCACTCAATCTGCACCGTTCATCTCTGTTGTCCCCACAGTCAACCCAGTCAACTGCGGAGGCACTCGTCTCGATATCTTGTGCGTTGATTGTGCCCGCGGGTTGGGAATTTTGATAGGAACTTTTATCATCAACGCTTTACACCCAAAAAATCAATCAATCTTTAAGCATCAAATGTGGAACCCACTTATATAAAGTTTAAATTCTTAAACTTTAACTCAGATATAACGAACATAAATATTTTTCATGCTAAAGTATAAGAATTTTGATAGTTTAACATATTTTTCAACAATTTCTAATTTTTATATTTGAAAAATAAAAGGATATGCAAATGATCCACAACATTTGGCTCCACTTGGGGATAGTGTTTTTTTCCACGAAACACTAAGAACTTGCAGATCAATGCCTTCACTTTGGGCATGGAGTCAAAAATTGCTTGATGAGAAATATACAGTGAGAGAAAATCGAATATGTACAATGATGGACTAAATGCTTTTAGTGCTGGAAATAATGTTTCAGATACTACACATTCACAGGCAGTTCTACTACTTCTCCATCAAGATTTTCCAGCCTGAAAGTGTTATTTGATCTGGCTTAAAATTTTTTGTAAGGACCATACCATAAAGGATCAAATTTACCATGTTTCCCTTTCTCTTCCCTTCTGGTATCCCATCTTAATACCAGATCTCCAGTTTGAAACATGATTTCTCTTGCCTTTCTATCAAAAATGGACTTCATTTTCTCCTGATAAGTGACCAATTTATCTCTGAATTTATTTCTTCTTTCACTCAATTCTATCACCTTATTTAGTCTTCTGATCAAGGCATTAGGTTCCTCTTGAGCGTCTTGAAGAAAATATATTACTGGTCTTGCTAGCTGAGTGGGAAACAAAGGCTGAGTACCATATACCACTTCATAAGGTGACTTACCAGTGGATCTTCAAGTAGTCATCCTCACTGCCCACAAAGCAAATATTAGCTTTGAATCCCAATCCTTGTGGTTCTCATTGATTGTTTTCTTCAAGATTTTCACCAATGTTTTATTAGATGATTATGCTAATCCATTTCCTTGAGGGTGATATGCTGTAGAATGGGACAATATTACATTATAAGTTTGACAAAAATTTATGAACCTGACTGATTTGAATACTCTGTTACAATATTTACTGGACATCCAAATCTGTTGAAAATATTCTCTTCTAAAAACTTCATCATAACCAAATCATTTTCTTTTCTAGTAGGAATTGCCTCTACCCATTTTGAAAAATAATCAGTAGTAGTTAGAATCCATTTAAACTGCCCACTTGATGGTGGATTAATCTCTCCAATGAAATCCAATCCCCATTGTCTGAAGAGTTCTTCAATAATCACAGGAAGAAGAGGTAAAGGAGCTAACCTTTTCTTTTATGCAAACAATTGGCATTTCTGGCAACTTCTAACAATTTTTTATACATCAGCAAATAAAGAGGGCCAATAAAAACCTGATTTAAGAATCTTATGAGCAGTTACTTTCCAGCTGTAATGACCTCCACACAAGCATTCATGGTATTCTTTAATCACCTCCATGGTTTCCTCTTCTGTCAAACATAACAGCAACACACCAGCAGGATCTTTCCAATACAACTTAGCTTCAATTATAACATAAGGTTGAGCCTGAAGTTTCAAAGCTCTATACTTAGCTCTGTTTATTGAAGGAGGACAAGAAAAGAAACACAGATAATGAATACTATCTTTATACCAGTCTGAACAGAGAAATTTATATTTAATTTCCGACTTTGTCTTAATCTGATCTGTTTCTTCAATCACTTCATCTACAGATGCAAGTAAGCTAATTCCCAAAGCTTGGAAATTAGATTTTGTCATCAATTTGGCCAGTCCTTGTCCTTTGACTAACTTTGTTGGTTTGATATCCAAAACATATTCTTGGATTTTGGAAATCCATTTTCCTCTTTTTCCTTCCACATCACTCTATACTAGCACATCCTTTACAACAGAGTTAGGCACATATGCTACTATTTGAGAATGAAGTGCATAAGTTCTGAAAGCCTTTAATGATTTAACTAAAGCATATACCTGCTTCTCCATGATATTATACTTCAGCTCTGCATCTCTAAGGACTTTGCTGAAAAAGGCTACAGGTTGTTCACTTCCTTCTTCATTTTTTTGTAATAGCACAACAAAAATAGTAGAGGATGATGCAAATGAGAAGATTTGAAAAGGCTTCAAGTAATCTGGGTTGATCAGAATAGGAGCTTCTTGAAGAGCTTATTTAATTATGCCAAAGGATTCTCTTGCATTTTTGTCCCATTTTACTTCAGCATTCTTTTTTAACATATCTATTATTCTCCTGACAATCTCAGCATAATTCGGAACAAAGATTCTCAGAAAATTGATTTTTCCCAGAAACCTTTGGATATCCTTTTTACTTCTAAGCAGTGGAATTGTCTATATAGCTTCAAGCCTTGTTGGATCAATCTTCACTCCTTGATTTGAAACTATGTGACCCAACAACTTACCTTCCTCTAAAGAAAACAAAGACTTCTTGGGATTTAATGATAATCCAATTTTTCTGCATTTAAAAATGCTTTCCACAGGTGCTCTAAGTGCTCATCATCGGAACCTGAAAAAATAGTAACATCATCAAGATAAATGACTACAAATTTATCACCCACAAAAGAAATATCCATTGTCCTTTGGAAAGTAGCTCCTGCATTCATGAGGCTGAATGGCATCCTGGCATACATGAATGTTCCCCAAGGTGTGGTGAAAGCAGTTTTATTTTGATCTTCCTTCTCCACACACACCTGATTATACCCGGAAAAACCATCAACCTTGGATAACCTGAATGCTCCAGTTACTTTCTGCAGAACAAAATCCATCTTTTGTAAAGGATAATTATCCTTTAGGGAAGTTCTGTTCAAATTTCTGAAATCCACACATAATCTTATCTCTCCATTTTTCTTCCTGACTGGTACCAGATTGGAAACCCAATCTGAATATCTTAGTGGAACTATGATTTTTGCTTGAAAAAATTTCTTTACCTATTTTTCAATTAGAGCCAGCAATAGTGGGTTAATTTTTCTGAGCTTCTGCTTGTGTGGCTTAACCCCATCTTTCAGTGGTATTTTATGCTGAATAATATCTAGATCATAAGTTTGTAAATCTTCATATGACCATGCAAATACATCCATGAATTGTTTAAAAATATCTACATACATTTTTTTGTATTCTTTAGGAACTCCTTTAAACAATTTGACTATTTTAGGCTCACGTTGAGTTCCTAAATTACAGTCCTCCATTTCTCCATCTTGGGATACCTTTTTCTGGTTCAGTGCCACATCATTAGCATCAAACAATCTCTCAAGAGGTACCAAACCTCTGGGAAAAATATTATCCTTCAACTGAATTATCTTCTGATCACCAATTGAATGTTTCAGATTCTTAGACATATCACTTTAACCACTTTCATCAACTTCTAAATCAATTTGACTGTCTTCAAAATTTCCAATCATCGTTAAAAATTGATTTATCTGCTCATCATTCTCAAAAACCAACCAATAATTTACATTATCAGGGATTGAAGGCCTGTGTCTCAATTCAATTTCATATCTCAACCTTGGATTAATTGGTGGCTTAAATGTACTGGCTGCAACTACCAATGAATCTACCATTCTATTCTCTTCTCTTGGAATAAACTGTAAATTAAAAGCTTCAAAATAATTTTCAACTAGATCCCACACCTCATTTCTATAAGACCTCTATCTGGGATGTTTAGTCTGACACCAATTCTTAATTTGTCTTATTATTAATTCAGAATCACCAAAAACAGAGATAGACTGAATTCCCATCTGTTTAGCTGTTTGCAGACTTAGAATCAATGCTTCATAATCAGCTACATTATTAGTAGATTCAAATTCCAATTTGAAGGAAAAAGGTAAAAAGTTACCTTCAGGAGATATAAATATGAATCCAGCTCCAGTGCTCTCCTTAGAGAATGCACCATCAAAATAACACTTCCAAATTTTATTTGAACACAAATATTTATGTACATTGGCTGAAGAGATCTGATCTTGTGAATCTTCAACAAATTCTACATCTTCATGCAGCATGAAACAAGAGAGATCCTCCTTTTCTTGACCATAAATGGGGGAATTACCTGCATCTTTCTTGGTAGTAGTTTTCAAAAATCTAGTTTCTCTGTATAACCTCCTTTCCTCCCCATTAAAAAAAGGAATAATGGCATATGTGAAATCCAATTTCAAAACTCCTCCAAGCTTTGCCCCCCAAGATCTAGACAACAACATACCATCTGGCTGGAATATCTACTACTACCACATCTATCATAATACTCTTAGCTGGAATTTGAGCCAAGGAAACAACCATATCTTTTATAAGACCTACACACTTCACCCTTTTTGAATCAAAGGAATAAAGGTCTCTATATGGCTTGGTAATTTGTAAATTTAACTCATTCATCACAAACAGTGGTATTAGATTATGTGATGCACCAGAATCTAGTATACAATTATGTAAAATGAAATCATGCAACATAACTGATATATAAAAAGGGGGAATAGATGAATCTACCTCTTCAACATGAGGTCCAAAAGTAACAATTGGTTTCTCTTCTTGCAGATTCACTATATCACCCACCTCATCAGACTGAGATAAATTAATCAATTCTGCAATTTCTTTCTTATAACCAGGTGTTTTAACCAACTCAAGAAGTGGTACTTAAATCTTTACTTTTTCTAACTCTTTCGACAAACTGAAAGTTCGAATTTGTTTTGTCAACTTTTCAAGTTCTTCTTGGTTTTTATTTGAATTTGCATGTTGATCAGGAACAGTAACAATCTTCTCCAACATATTAGGGTCATTAGGCTTTACTTGGGAAGCCTCAGCTTGCTGCTTCTCTTTTTCTTTTTCTTGATTCATGGGTTGGTTCCCCTTATCTTATTTTTTAATTGGATTCTTCTATAGTGGAGTCGCCATTGGAGTAGGTATTGATTCTGATTCCTTTTCTTCATCATCCTGAGTTCTCAACCTCTTTTTTTACCTCAAATAATATTTTTTATGCAACTCTACTTGCATAAAATCAGTAAATTGTTTGCAATAATCATCCATTTCTTCCTGATCAAATGAGACATCAGCTTATTTACATTCCTCTGCATATTATTTCTCACTTTCTTCTTCTATTTCACCATACTCCATATACACAACAGAAATTTCATCTTCATCTTCTTTCTGATCATCATCAAAAGAATGTGATGGTGCTGCCTCTATATATAAAGGTGCTTGGACTTGGTCTTGATCTTTTCTTTCTCTCTGTAGAATCTGCAGTGGCTGTTTTCTCAATTGGGGATTGAAAACCCCTCTGTTTTTTTGTGCAGGTTTCTTGTTGTCTAATTCCATCTTTACTAATTTGTTTGACAAATTTTTAATGACCTTAGTCATGTCATCGATCCTTTGATCTTGTGATGAGTCTTATTCTTTGGATTTTCCTTTATCTTGAACCTTTCCAGCAGCAGTCATATTTGCCTCAATCTCTAAGGCATCAGTTTGAATCTGTTCAAGAGTGGGGGATCTTCTTTCTCTCAAGGTAAAACTGGAATTTGATACAAATTCCCCAACAAAAACAACCCTTGCTCCAATAGGAGGAGGTTTCATTTCCACAGGCAAACTATTGTACAACTTATTAAACCTTTTGATAAAATCACTCATGTTTTCATTTGATTTTTTCTTTATAGCATTAAATTGTATTAAAGAATAACCATGGTCTCTTTTTTCACCCCATCTCTGAATGAATTTTCTTTCTAATTCATCCCAATCATTGATTGAACCATTTGGTAATCCTTTGAACCATTTTCTTGCCTCTTCGTTTAGAGACTGTAGAAAAAGTCTCATTACAACATCAAGATGTTCTACATTAAAATTTTCAGCAAAAGTGAAAAACAAAGGCAAGTGTTGTTCTGCAGCTATTTCATCTTCACCAGTAAATCTAGGAAGCAACTTAAGGACTCCTGAGGCATTGCATTCATTGGCTGGGGTAGATTTAATGGTGCATATCTATTCATCAAGAAAGCATGGGTTGCCATGTTTATGCCCTGATTGACTACTCCTTGAGCGGGGGTAAAATGAATACCAATTGTAGGTGGGGATAAATGGGGTGGAACAACTGATATGGGAAGGGGTAGATGAACAATATCAAAAGAACTGGCAACTGTATTAGGTTGAGCTTTTGTGAATGGAAATGATACAGACTCAAAAGATAGTTCTTCTAATGTTGGTTCTTGGAAATGAATGGGTGAGGGTAAGGATTCTTGTTCCAAGAAAATGAGTTCCGGGAAATATCCTTGGATGGTAAGATATGAGAACTACTGCTCGGTGCAAGCAGTGTGGCATCAGGCGTAGAAAATATTTTTGTTTTCCGGTCCTTCTTTGAAAATAACTTTTCTGGATCTGACAGAATAGGGGCTTTTTGCTGAGAGGTACCTGACCTCGTGTGAGGCCTCTTAGGAGCCAGAATTATTAAAATAAGGCACATCTTAGTATTTATTCCTCTCTAAACAACCAGAGGAAATATGAACAAAACCCAGGGAAAAATTTGATTCTTCGCTCCTCGGAAATGACGCCAATTAATGTTGTACCTTAAGAGACAATCCCTTAGCTGTGATAAGGAATCAATGCTTAATACATTTATATGATTATGTCACAAATATATATGTCTCTGTTTTATTAACCCTCAAGTATTTATGATCAAACCCTTAAATATCAAATATGATGAATACCTCACAATGTTACCATTTGTTGATGTTGAATGAAGTGACTAGAAGAAAATGAAAGAAGAAGCCCAAACTGATATATTGTTTTATACAAAAAATATCATCTCAAACCCCAGAAGAAATATATGAAAGAAACAATTAAAACAAAGGAGCGCCAATTAAGGTTTTTAACTCTTACATACAGAAGTAAAAAGAGACCTGCTACTCATAACTTTGTTTTATTCATAGATAGAAAACACAGAATGTAAAATCGAATGCATTTCAACATAAAAAAAATGCTAGAAACTTGCTTACTCATTCATTAATCTTTGAATTTCTGAGTACAAAAATAATTATCTGAAGGTCCAAAACTCAGAGCGATTTCTTCTCTTGAAAATTACATTAAATACAGTAAAAAGCAGTTTGAGACTGTTGTAACCAATTCTAACTACCAAAACTACTTAAGACTTCAAAGGCTGTCTATTACATGCCTTGAAAATGTCTTATTACAATTACACTATCTTCAGAAAATAATATAAAATAAATATCCTAATCTATAGGAATTGCTGATGATGTGGCTTCTTTTTTTGGGTCAACTGATTTGTTTTCCTTTGATGTTGATCCTTTTGGCAGGTCTATTGTCCAAGCTCTGCACTTTTTCCATATTTCTACCTTTGTCCTAGATTAATGTGTCAAATTGTGATATTCCAATCTGAATGCACTACTTCTATCATAGGATAGCCTTTCTGTGAAAAGAGTCTTTTTTTTTTACAGTAACGGTCATGGAATATTATTGCAAACTTGGCCTAAATGCCAAAATTATGATTACATGTAGTAGGGCTATAGCCCGTTGCACCTCCCCAATAAGGATGATTGTGGAACTAATGCTTGGAATCCTTCTCTTTAGTGATGTTACTATGGATTCCATTTCAGAAATTTTTCCAAATTTAAAAATATAAACAAATTGACTTAAGAGAAAATAGTAAAACATGGCAGCAAATTAGCTTATGGAATGGGTTCCCATGATTCTTCTTCGTCCTTCATCTTGACCCTAGAAGAAAGGAGGGTAGATTTATTGGATTTGATGTCCGCCTCTTTATTGTTAATTCTCAGCACATGGAAGAAATTCAACTTCTGGAAAGAGTTTTCCAAATCCTTGATTCTAGCAATCAGTCTTGCGAGTTTTAAGTCCAAAGCTGGAGAGTTAGATACAATTGCATTTATGATGATCTGGGAGTCGCCAAATACATTTTCTTCACTGATGTTTAAGGCTTTGAGAAGCTTGAGTCCTTGAAAGAGAGCCAAAACCTCAGCTTGAATGCTGGTTAAGTGGCCCAGCCCCCAGGCAAAGGAGTGTGTCTTTTTACCATCCACAATAGTTGAAAATGTCTCTGCAAGAAGTTGACCATTGTTTCTCCTTTAAGCACCTGAGTCTTTTCATGCCTGTTATCACCTTTTCTTTTTGTCAATATTAGTAATTTCTCATAAGAATTCCATGGAAAAATATTTCCTTTAGTTCCCTAACACGATGGCAAGCCTACTCTTTTCATTTTGTCAAATGACTTATCAAACTGGCTTACTGCTTCCTTAATTTCCATTATCTTCTTTTCTGCAGCCTTTCTGAGATCATTTCTGACAATCATTTTCTTAATTTCTACTGCATACAACATTCTATCCTGCATGTCATTCTTCTCTAATTCCTGATCTAATTTAGATTTAATAAAATCAATGAACCTTCTGGCCCAAATGGCTCTATCAATTGCTTTTTTTTTATCATACATGATTGGTTCTTCACATTCTAAAATAAGACTTTTCTCTTTTGCAACTATCATCAAGAAGCACCAATTAGATTTCATTTATGAAATGATATCAGTCCAAATGATGTCTTTGGCTTGTATCAATGAGAGATTTCCTTTCAGTCTTTCTTTGAGATTTTTAATCTCAGCTTCACCATTTCGGAAATCTATTTTGTACTTGTCAGCTTCATTTTCTATGACTTTAATCAACTTTGTTGCAGTCTCTAGATCTTTTTGAGCCTTCTTCTGATCTCTTTCAGCCATCTGCAACTCAGTATTTAATTGAACAATCTATGCTTGAGGATCATCATTACTTGTAGGAAAAACAAAAGTACAATTATGGTTATCAATATGATTTTGCAATGAAATTGCAATTTGCTTTATTTTGGAGATTTCTTCATCTTTCTGCATGAGTTGTTGTAAAAGCTTCTCCTTTTCCTTCTCTACCTCTGTAACTTCTGTAGCCATTGAATGTTCTCTAGTTGGTAATTTTAGCTTTTTCCTGAATGTGGATATTTCTAGCTCAACACTTTGCATGAATTTCTGCACAACATTCTTTTCACTGGGGTCTACTCCAATATTTATAATGATTTTTTTCAATTCCTCATTCTGAACTGTTAAGGCTCTTGAGTTAGCCTTCTCTAACTTCAATTGTTTAATTACTTTCCCCAACATATTTTATGCCTTTATTGCCATTGCATTAGTCTTTGTGAGGTCATTTACAATCAACTGACTTGTTTGCATATGCAAATTCATTTTATCCATCAGTGGAATTTTCGTCGCATCCACAGTCACATTTATAGTGTTGAAATTGTTGGAAGAACCAATTGACATGTCTGTAGGATGTGACAAAGAAATTCTAAATTGATCTTTCTCAAGATCCATTATAGTCAACAATCTTGTTTGATCAACAACAACTTGATGTTCAGTTTGGGCCTTCATGTTGGTCTTCATCTTCTAATTTCTTTCCTCAATTTGTGAAAACATATGTTTGATTAAAGGCACTTGTTCATGAGAGGCTTCATGACCCCTGGGTGAAGCAGAAGCATTTTTCTCTTCTCCCAAATGTAAAGAAAAACCAGGTGAATTAGAAGTAGGTTATTTAGCAAACTTTGTTATCTTCTCGGCTCCCAGCTTCTCATCATCTAGATCAATAACCACTTCTTTGTTTCTTTTATTTTTTTTTCTGCTATGACAGGAGGTTGTATATTTTCACCTACTGAACTCATCACACCTTTACTTGCTACCTTCTCCTGTTCTGGCCTACTTTCATGAATGAAAGCAGAGTACCCATTCTCAATTCTTCTATTTGAAATTACACCATAAGGGTCATAAGCCCAACTTTCTCCTAGTAGCATATGCATCTCAGCTAACATTCTTGTTACTTCATCAAATGCCTACCTCATATTGACTATGAAAGGGCCTACAATCATGGGTAATTTATACATATATCCTTTTTTCATAGGAACAAAGTGAACCTGATCAACATTTAGGCTCTGTCTAATAAAATATAAAGAAAAAAGCCTCATTGGTACAAACGTTGGGAGTCTACAAGGCTCAACACTTGCTCCATACAGCCTTATTTCAGAGTAATCCTCAAAAGAAAACCAATCTCCAAATTTGCAATTGTTTCCTAAATGCAAGAACTCCTGAGCTTTAGGTAAAAAAAAGGGAGGAGGAAATCCATTCAATATTTTATATGCAACTGACATGTAATAGCTAGAAAAATAAAAAAATCCAGCCTCATTTTTCTCCCTTCTAACTACATTTGTCCAGAATACCACTGATTGCTTTATTTTGTTTGCATCCATAATATTTAGACCTAAATGCATGAATTCTTCCACATTCTGATATAAGAACAAGTATACTATCAATGAAGGAAATTTGAAAGAACTTGTTAATGAAAGGCTCATTAGCTGTGAATTGACTGCTTCTTGCCAATATCACTAGTAAATTTGGCCCAATTTCTGACGGCCAATTTGTCGGTTTTCCGACACCTAGTCATCGCAAGAGCGACAGTTTGAGGCACTTCAAAGCGTGGCTAGCCATAACGTCAGTCTTCCGACACTTCCATAAAGCGTCAGTATTGCGACGCTATCCAGAGGCGTCGGTATTGCGACGCTTTGCAAGTGTTGCAATTGCGACGCCTTCAAAGCGTCATAATACCGACACCTCTAGATAGCGTCGCAATACACTATGGCTAACCACGCTTTTAAAGGCATCGCAAGACCAAAGTTTCTAGGACTTTGCAAGACCGACGTTTTTGGACGTCACAAGACCGACGTTTTGTCACAAGGTGTCGCAAGACCGACGTTTTGTCACAAGGTGTCGCAAGACCGACGCTTCTAAAGTGTCGGTATACTGACGGCAAGTTAAATTTAAAAAAAAAAAAAAAATCAAAATTTCAGTCTGGACTCAACAGAAGCTTGAATTCATCGTGAAATACAAGGGCTGAAATCAGAGTCAGCAAAATACGAACCTTCCATGTACATGGGCTAAAATTTTCACTCCAACTGCAAATCAGAGTCACCAAAATACGAACCTTCCATGTACCATGACGGCTCCACGAACTTTCTTTGTTAGATCTCACTGCGCAGTTCAAATCTCTCATTCAAGTGCAACATATTCTCCGTCACTAGCTTGAATTTCCAACGTGATCTCACACTGGAGCCAATGACCTTCAATCTCTTAGCATCAGAGGCATCAAGAGCCATGTCTTGACCCTTCAAGTCAGCTTCTTGTTGCATTGCTTGCTAGTGATTTCCATGTGGAGACACTGTAGCGGGTTATATTTAAAAAAAAAAATTAAAATTTCTGTGTTGGTATGATAAAGGAGATATATGGCTGTAAGACCTCTGGTGCCATCCTACACAGTAAAAGTATTGTCTCCGTTAATCCTGAATTTACTGCTATAGCAGTAAGGAAATCTAGCTTGTAGTCCACATTATTTAGCTTCCAATATAATGAAACAATATATTAACAACATAAATGAGCAAATGTATCTTTATAAACAATACTAACAAGAAATCTCAAGATATAATAAGAAATGAAATAAATATGTTGGCAAATTTTATCAAGTTAGAACAAATTACAGAAACAGAAATACAAACCAACATGGAGTTCCCACAAAAGTGTTTCTTGATCGCTGCCTGTCACCCATGTCAAACATACAAGCTAACACGCCAAATTCACCCAGTTTAACTGCACCACCAAAGTCAACGAGGATGTTCCCAGCCTACAAAATTTAATGAATATTAATTGGTGCAAAAGCCATTTACAGATATTAGTATGTGAATTTTTTTTTTGATGCTGATCGTTCTCCTCTGATAGTCAATGATGAATTCACAAATATCTAACCACCCAATTTAGGGTTCACACAATTCAAACTTCGAATACCTTCACATCAAACGAAACGAAAAATAATTGTAAAACAAAAGAGTGTAACATTTAAGGTTCCTTTTCCTTACAGTAGAATAGCATAAAAATAGCTAGTTCTGTTGCATTATTTATTCAAGAAATATGATTTGGTTCATTTTTGTTTTCCTCACACCAAGGCAAGCAAACATGTCAAAAACATCAGAAATCTATAAATGTATCACTAACAACAGGAATTCACTCTAATACATTGATGACTTCAACAATGTCCAAGAGAAATCATTTTAAAATCATGCAAGATTAATCACAGATATTAGCTGCATGAGCATCCATATGACTTCAAATATAACATCCATATGACAAGTTAATGTCATATATCACAAGGCCACACTACTATGAAATTAATAATTATCTATCACTAAGCAGCACCAAATTTTTCAGGAAGATATTTACAGTTGAATCATTAGATCTCCATTTGAACAAAAAAAGCCAAGTTCTCTATTGAAGATCACCACTACGTACTGAGAAATATACACAGTACTTAGACACACATCACAACTATCGAATAACTGTAATTGTGATTGGACCTCCCAGAAAATTTCAGGTGTCTAGACTCATTTACATAAAATTTGACTACCAAATATTCCTTGACCTTGATCATGTGTACACTGTAATTCTAATCAGGAAAACAAAAAAATGTCCACATCCATGTAAAAAATCTTTCAGCGTCTTTCATTTGAGGGTTGAAACTGAAAATATTTATAGCCACATTACAGACATGAGGCCTAAGGCCAAATTCATTAAGCACCTTAACCAAAATAATTTGCAGTTTGGCTGATCTATGTTGTAAACCCAGCCATGCAAGATATTCTTGGGACGAGATTTTTTTCCCATGGCATAAGCAAACTGCTCAGACTTGTCCTGGCTAGAACAAGAGAACTTGTGCCTAAAAATTTCATAAACATAAAAGTTGAGCATCAACAAACATCTCTAGGTCTACAGGCTGGTATAGAACATCAACTAATATATTTAAGACAAGAAGGAAACATTTTTCTACTGAAAAAGTTTCTAATCATTCTTTCTCCAACATACCATTGCATCTTCTCAATCATCAATATCTAACTCAATCAGATCATCAGGGTTTTGTATGTTCTTCTTCCTTTTAGCTTCAGGTTCTTGCTTTCCTGGAACTTCTTTCACCTTGGTAGTAGAGAAAGCCCTGGAATAAAGAGCAAGAGAGTCTTGCACTGAGTTATAAACAGCATTTGCAACAATGACATTGTAGTACCATGTTACCATATATGAGTATGACAAAAGTCAAAAACCATCTGGATCTGAATATGAACCTTTTCTTGAGATACTCCTCATACTGCCTCGCTTTCTTTGTTTGGATATCAAATTTTCCATCAATAGACTTTGGGTAAATATTCTCTGCATTCAAAGAACAGAACCATATAGCTCTGATTTATCCATCTTTATTCATAAACATGAAAATGCCTGGATTTTTATGAAACTTGCAAAGAAGAAAAATATAAAAAATACTTGCATTTGCAACTTTTGCAAGGAACCTAATTCCCTGTGATTGGTGCTTAGTTGTCACCTTGTCTGCATTAATTCTCACAAAAAAATCATTTCAAACATAAGACTCTAGAATCACGTGAATGCATTATATCAAGAAATAAAATAAAAACTTTAACAGACTACTTAAATGACACAGAAGGACTTAATTACCTGAGAGCCTTTCTCAAATCACCTGTAGACATTATCCTCGTAGGTCTGTGAAGCTTGTCGTTATTATTTTCTACCAGAGGTTTCACCATATAAACCCCTTGTGATTTAGTAGGATTACGAAATGCTGTCACCATATTTCTGTAGATCACAATTTACTATTATTTACAATCATCTAACGTACAGACCATAGGTAAAATATGCACCAGGCACATATAAGACAGTTGAAACAGCCTACCCAGCTAAAGGCAAGATCTCAGCCAAGACAGTTGACATGGTGGGTCCGTAGCATAATCTTTAATTGCTTGGATAAGACATAGAAATTGGCTTATAAGAAACTGTTTTCGATAGAGCTGCAGAAGGGTGCCCCAGATTAGGAGAGCTCCTCAGCAAATGTTACTCTTGCAAATTCAATATATATATATATATATATATATAACAAAACAAAAAATCATTATTTAGGCATTGGTATTGCAATAGCTGAGGAATGATCCATCCTTGGATTGAAGTTTCATTATTTTTTCCTAGTCTACTATTTCTTGCAGGCCTTCTAAATAATAGAGTAACGTTGTTGGTAAGGCATAGAGAAGATCAGGAGGAAGCCTGATCCAAACACCACCAAGGTAAAAGGTAAAGTTAGTCAGTTATCACTTTGAGAGATGGAAAATTTATCAATGACAGAGGAGAATGGTGATCAGATTCTAACTTTTGAAGCTTAGCCTCCCACTTTTCAATGATTTTCTTGATGAAAGGAAATTCATAAGGTGGATCTAGACCTAAGGCTTTAGCTTATTTTAGCATTGCAGGGAATACTATTTCAAATCCACTTGGGCTGTGGCTATCAGCCTCCTCCTCTATTTTTCCAGCTTGTGTCTTGAAAAATTCAATCCCTGAAATATGTACAAGTTAAAAACTCTTCACAAGAAAGAATATACCATAATTTTGTCACTGTGTGAACATATGGAAAGGGAAATCCATATATCAACATATTTCTACTTCAATCCCCTTTCCCCCACCACACACATATATATTTCAGTTAATACAAAAATTACATAAGGGCCTTGATTGATGTACACACCTTTTTGTACTTGTGACTCTCCACTCTGCCATATAGTAAGAGTAATGATACATGCAAGAGTAGCTAGTATTCTGTCATATGCCAAGAAATAGAATTCTTGATCCATCTAAAACCTATGTCTTGGCTTGAAGGACCTTTGAAAAACCATAAGGGAGAAGAACATTGACCCAAGTATGAAGAAAACTTGGAAAAAGCAAATGGAGTTCTAGGATGGAGTCTGGACTATCCAGGTATGGAGCTTGAAGACCAAGAATACCATATTAAGTACTAGATGAGAGTATGAAGGATGTCATCTCAGTTCAAACTAGAAGGAAAATAGAGTAATGAAGACTTTCAATATCTCATAAAGTATGACAACAAAGCTAAAGCAATGATGGCCGAGGAGCAAAGTTTAGTTTATCGTCGTTCCATGATCACAATCTTGAAGAGTAATCTACAAGCATTTAAGTAATCAACTTGAAGGTATGAGATGTTTATCCTACATTTTCTTATTCAATCTCAATGAGAAACTAATATCCTATGAGGGGAAAATACTCTTAAAACAATGTTTGTTCAAGGTATATGACAAGTTTTTAAGTTGGTAAAAGAAGTTGCATTTGTGGGCCTTACAAATTCATGAAAAGAGGCATGTTGAAACTTGAAAGTGGAGGGGTCTTAACATTCCTCAATGTCAAAATTCTGTTATGGCAATGTCAAATGTATAGAGATCCAGCCTAGTACAAGTTCTTACCACTTAACCATGACTTGGCCGACTAAATTAATGGCTAAGATAAAATCCAATTCTGTGAAGCTAAAGAAAATACAAGATCCTATGCAATGGATAACAGATGAAGGACCAGTCAAAAACCTTGGAAAAGTAAGTAATATAACCTCACAAATTGCGTTAACTTATTCACCTATATGTTCAACAAGAGAGACAAAAAAAACATTCAGAATTGTTCATATAAAGAAACTTTTGCCAATATAATGCTTTAAAAGTTCATTTAACCAGTAAGATTATAACCAACTGCATTGATTTCTTAGTTTAGAATATTGAAACAAGTTACAAAAACAAAACGAAAAAAGGAGCCATATAGAACAAGATGAATGTAGAAAACACCATACATCTTTGCAAATAAATGTAGACTAAAATGGCACTCCTATCCATAGCTTGACTAAATCAATTGATTCAAAGAATCTTTTTTCTAGATAAAAAGTGAGATGCAAGATAGATGTTACTCTCACTACTTTTCAATATCTCTATAAAGTTGGGCTTCTTTTACACATTTATTCTAGTTTTAGATGATATATTATTTTTTTGTTCCCCTCTAAAAAAACAAATTAGAAAATGACAAACACACTTACCACAAGTCCATGTGCTCTAAGAAAGTTGAAGGTTGCAAAGACATCAAATTCGTTATAACCAAGATCCCCAATGAACCAAGATATGTTTATGGTAACTAGAATAGTTCCATAAAGTTAGCTTAGAAATTGTCAAATAAGAGGGATGCAAACCATTTCCATTGTTTTCTATTTATGGGGGATTGTGCGAGATGTTTGGGGTAAGAGAAGCTTATACACAATGTAGCCATGCGAGAAATTTTAATCCAGTGACCAGGTGCTCAATTTTGTTTGCATGGTGTTCAAAGGTTTAGAGTTGATGATTTGACAATATAAGCAGTCCAAGAAAGATTCATGAATTTTTATTGATCTTGACTCTTGAACACCAAAAGACTGAATGAGATGGTATTGCAAACTACACTATTGAAGGATACAAGTGTTGATAGACATCTGTAATCTGTAGGTGGAGTTCATCTGGATCAAGCCTACCTTGATACATGTATAATCTGACTCTTGTCCCTTAATAACCACATTACTCAACTATAAGAATCTTCATTTCAAAGAGTCGCAAGTCAGGGTTGGCATTAATAATGTCAAAATATGAAACAAAATTTTCCAACAGCCTAATTAAAAGTGCAGTAGTTCTTGGCATATAAATTCCTGGAAATGTGCGAAGTGGTAGTTAAACTATCCAAATCCAGTGCATATAAATCCTTGTCGTATGCTGAAACCTATTTTGACTAATTCATAATGACAATCGCTTGAAAGCATTCGGTGAATTTGAAGTAATCTGAAAGAGACAAGGTATTGTGGCATCAATAAATCTGAAGAAACCAACTGTGAAAATATTAGTCACTGTTTTGGAGAGATGATGGTTTGTCTGAGTTCCCTTTGTGAGTATTACAGGTGTGAAATACTATAATACTCCTTACTAATATATGTTAAGACTCAACATGGCTATAAATGAAGGAGATTGCTACGCATCAACATCAACATGTTTTCAAATAGGAGCTGCCTAATTTTGTAACAAACTTCTCTCTAGATGTCAAAATTTGCGGACACTGAAGATTACTCAGGTGATGCCTAAAATTTCCACTGAATTCCTATAAGAATCTTAGATTTTTGACAGAAATCCTTTTGCTAATATATTAGCTTACTCCTTTTAAGTTTTTCTCATTCAACTAATCAAAAATGTTTCAAGGAGTATAATGAAAACTAGATTGTGTGTGAAGCATAAAATAATCATTGATGCTAGACTTGGAAGTTAAGAAGTATAATAAGAAGTAGATACACTTCTCTAAAGCATAATATCGTTTTTCTGAAGCATAAGACAATCATTGATGCTAGACTTAGAAGTTCGAATAAGACGAGATAAAACAATGAAAAAGGCATTCCATTACTTGCATGAAATATGAGTACCGCCTTTTACCAGTAAGTTGGGAGCAAGGTCTAGATTTTGACTGGCATCGATTCTTGTGAACTCAAATTTCACTAAAAACATAGTTTTTTGTATCGTTTTTCAACACATGGTTAAAAATGATAGTGCATCAAAATCTATATTGTTGGGCCAAATACATAAGTAATCAAAAATTCTCTTTACCAAGTTATTCGCTTCATCAAAAGCCTGATCTTCACATGTGACACTTTTGCTAGGGATAAATATCAAGTGGGTTGTGACATTTTAAAACTTGGTTCGCGGTGAAGTGCCCAAAAGGAAAGTCTATCAAAGCATCTGCAACCTGTGTCATTTCATAGTAGTGGATGATTTGATATCATAATGGAGGTGCTCCAATTCAAGTAGTGTAGAAGAGGCAGGAGCCTACAAGGCAGATCCAAACTTTGGAGAAGAGCAAGGCAGATCCTGGGAAGAATGAAGAATTTGGGAATCTGGGGTCTCTTCTAGAGGCCATGATACCAAAGGTTTCTCCTGTTTGTAGATCTTTCTCATCTACATCCAATATAGCCTTAAATGCCCACATAGATCATTGTCTATCAAGTGAGTCAAATGCTAAAAAACCTGGAACAAAGTTTTCCAAGCCTAAAGTGAAGGTGAGAAAAAAATGATCAATCCTAGATATAATTGTTGCGACACCTGTTTTCATGCTAGAGGATTTGGATTACAGTACTAGCAAAGAGAAATCGACCGCTGATGCACATCCATTGCCTTTGGATCAGCTCAATCTCAGAGACACCACCAAGCAGAGGCAACATCAATGCAAAGATCTCAACATTTCAAAATTAATGCAAAGATATCGCGTAGTGGTAATGCATGTATTTCAAAAGAAACAAATAACAATGCACATTCTAACCCATTCGAATAACCACTGTAGCAAGGGTTTACATCTAATTAGATCTAATCCGTATATCGATGGAAAAAAATTAATATAATTACATTTTCCGTAGCAGAGGAAACTTTGCGAAAATAGAAAAGGAATTTAACCTTACTTGAGCCACACCAGAGTAACTGTGCTGCCCACGAACCGATCATCTAATCTTCCAGTTATAGTAGTAGTGGATTTCAACAATGAAAACGGTATCTGCAATCCAAGTTATCTCATCCCTGAGCCCCTCCAGTTGAAGAGCTCTGCCTGAGCTTTTTTTATAACATTTGCGGGCAGAGTCACTGGCCCTACAAAAAAATTGAACACACAACCTTCATCCTGCACTGGATCTAAGAATATTGTTCGTGGGGTTGCAGAAGATGGTGCCACGGCTGTGCATGTGATAGACAAGGTTTTTGCTGTGCATCCTCCCTCCTTCCCTGGAAAAACCATGCAATCGAAGGGAAATAAAAGAGGGAAATGAATTAAAAATTTTGACTTAACAAAGAGTAATAGCATATAAGTGTCGTTATTGTGACAGCCCCAAAGCGTCGCTATTACGACGACTTCTTTCAAACATCGCAATTGCGACACTTAGACAAAGTGTCGCAATTGTGATGTTTGGAAGAAGCTGTCACAATAGCGACGCTTTGGGGCGTAGTGTCGGTATTGCGACGGATTCCTCCAAACGTCACAATTGCGACACTTTGTCTAAGTGTCGGTATTGTGACACTTGTCTCTAAACGTTGGTATAGCGACGGTTTTGGGTGGGATTTGAAAAAGTTGAAAAAAATTGGGGAAATTTCCAACATTTGGTCAAAAGTGTCAGAACCAAGTGTCGGAATTTCCGCCAAATGTACTAGTGTATGATGGAATATCCAGCACCATTCTTGGCTTCATCATCATGGCAAACATCCCTAGGACTGATTTTTCCACTATATTATCATCGTTTTTACCCATAATTTTTGCAATTTTACTTAATACAGGATGAGTCTCTGCATCAAAAACCTCCATATAAAACTCTTTAGTCTGGTTGAAAATGCTTCGTGTCAGGCTTCGAATAAAACATGAACTGATTAAACTCTTCACCTGCAATATTATCATAATAATGTACCAACGAATCGTCAGAAAATTGGAAGAATGACTCTGACTCAGGATAGCACAGGTCTTGGCAGATTAACTGGGTGGACACATGCAGAACGTTCTCTCCTTGGGAATTCATAACAAAACACTTCCAAGGATAAATGACTGACACCAACCAATAGATAAATTCAGGGAAAAGATGGCTCTTTCGAATGCATGCAAAAAGAATTCTGGACTTGACCATGGCAAAATAAACAGGGGAAGCATTATCATTCAAGATGACTTTCTGATAGAAAGGAAGGTGAATTACAAAACATATAGTATCTTGAATATCCCTCTCAGTATCCATGAGAGGGATATGGCTAGCTGAACCTGATAGACATTACCGTTTAGCCATGGCTGAAAATTTCTGTAAGAACAATTCACAGGGTGGTCAAATTTACACAGGTGATGGAAAACTGAAACATGATGCAGTGCAACAAATTACAAATGATTTGAAAAAAAAAATTGAAAATATTCTTTAAATAGGTGGCGCGGATTTTAAATTTAATGCTGACAAGACGGGCCAGCGAGCCATTGATTCCACCCGACATGGAAGATAGCTGTGAACAAATCAGCGTCTTATGTCACTGCGGGGGCTCCCGGGGTACGGAGGAAAACTTTGGCTAGTGCCCCCGCACTCAATTTGCACCATTCATCTCTGTTGTCCCCGCAGTCAACCCAGTCAACTGCGGAGGCACTCATCTCGATATCTTGTGTGTTGATTGTGCCCACGGGTTAGGCCTTTTGATAGGAACTTTTATCATCAACGCTTTCCGCCCAACAAATCAATCAATCTTTAAGCATCAAATGTGGAACCCACTTATATAAAGTTTAAATTCTTAAACTTTAACTCAGATATAATGAACATAAATATTTTTCATGCTAAAGTATAAGAATTTTGATAGTTTAACATATTTTTCAACAATTTCTAATTTTTATATTTTCAAATATTTGAAAAATAAAAGGATATGCAAATGATCCACAACAGGTCCCACCCTAGTTGGGGTGCTTAATGCAACTAGGCATGGGTGCTGAAATTTTCTTGTTGAATCTCAACAATCCCTCTCAACAAGAAATGGATTATCCTTCACCTCGATCTTGTCTCTATGGTATTCGAATTTTCTCCTCGTGAGAACCTTCGTCAGAATATATGCATCCTGATATTTCATGGGAATGTACTGAAGCAAAATTATCCTTCTCTGCACATAATCTCTGAGATGATGGTACCAGATATCTATATGCTTGGACCTATCATGAAACACAGGATTAATAAATATTTTAATGCAACTCTGATTATCACAATGAATCACTATCGAATCCATCTGAAAACCAAACAAACCAACCAAGATCTTTCTCATCCATATAGCCTCACATGCAGATTGAATTGATGCCATGTATTCTAATTCCGTTGAACTGAGTGCCACAGATCATTTTTTCCTCCTGTACTAGGAAAATGTTGTCGATCCTATGCTAAAAATCCCTCTTGATGTTCTCTTTCTGTCTGATGGACGACCTGCCCAATCTGCATCTGTGAAGCCATGAAGCTCCACTCCCTCTGTCCATCTATACCATAGACCATACTATGATGTGCCCCTCAGGTATCTCAAGACATGCTTTCCCGCCTTCCAAAAGAGCTTGGTAGGCTTAACCATATCTTGACTCAGTTGGTTAACTACGTAGAAAATACCTGGTCTGGTGTTCACTAGATACATCAATGAACCAACTAACTTCCTGTAGACAGTAGCATCCACTACCTCTCCATAATTGGCATCCTCTTTCCTCCAATTTCCTAGAAGAGGACTATCCATGGGTTTGCAGCTCTCCATGTTAAACTTACCCAGTATCTCCTTTGCATACTTTCCTTGAGACACAAAAATTTCACCATCCCACTGCCATATTTCTAATCCAAGGAAATAATGAAGGAGTCACATGTCCTTCATTTCGAACTCTCTTGCAAGATCATCCTTGCATGAGTGTATCAACTACTCATCACTAGTCAAAATTAGATCATCAACATAAATAACAATGATCAATATCTTACCCTCAACCACAATCTGGTACAGGTTCTCATCTGCTTCACTTTTGGTGAAGCCCAGTCTGGTGAAATAGTTGTATATTCGAGTGTACCAAGCAAGGGGCGCTTTCTTCAACCCATACAATGCTCTTTTGAGTCGACACACATGCAACTCACCGTCGAAGATCTTGAAACCTTTAGGCTCCTCTATGTACACCTCTTCCTCAATGATCCCAATGAGAAACATAGTTTTTACATTCATCTAATGAATGCGCCAGCCCATCTGCACTGAGAGTGCAAGGATAGATTTTATATCAGAGTGAAAAAGTATCATCATAATCTATCCCTTCAATTTGTGAGAATCCCCTGGCCAGAAATCTATCCTTTTATTTCTCCACACTCCCATCAGAAACTTTATTTACCTTGTAGATCCATCTTGATCCAACCACTAATTTTTCGACTGGTCTTGGGACTATCTCCCATGCACTATTCTTGACAATGGAGTCATACTCCTCCACCATTGCATCAACCCAAGTTGGTTGTTGCACTGCTTCCTGAAAGGAAGATGGTTCAGTCACAATACATTTGCTCATAAGAGCCATGTATCCAGTAAATCGGTCAGGAGACTATCTCTGTCCTACATTCTCCACGGCATCAAGTCTCAATCTATCATCTTCCGTGGTATGCCTTCTACCATTTCCGATGGATGGCTCTACATAAGTGTTTTCCTCCACTCCATGAACCTCCTCATGTGGTTGATCCACATATTGAGACTCATCCTTGGGAACCAACAATTCCTCCTCTACATGCAAGTCCAACTCCCTCTCAAGGGACAACCGCATGGCTTTCTCCTCATCAAATTTTATATCCCGTCGCACAACAGTCATTCTGATGTTTAGAAAATACACACGATAATTATGGAGTGTTTCAGTGTACACCAAAAAAATCCCAACCTTAGCTATTGGTTCCAGCTTCTTCCTAGAGTCCTTGGTCACATGCACATAAAGAGATGAGCTAAAAATCTTAAAGTGTGAAACATCATGTTTCTTACCAGTGAAAGCCTCTTCAGGTGTACTCATGCCAAGTATCCTATGAGGACAACGGTTCTGCACATGAACCGTTGTGTTGCATGCTTCCGCCCACAGATGCTTCAGTAGGCCTTGATCATGCAACATCGCTTGTGCTGCACCCACAATAGCTTTGTTCTTTCTCTCTGCGACCCCATTCTGATGTGGGTTATGAGGCACTATGAGTTCTCTTTGAATTCCTTCTTTGCTACAGAAGTTATTGAATTTGTTAGAGATGTATTATCCACCATTATCGCTCCTAAGAGCCTTCACTTTCTTCCCCGACTCTTTCTCCACCAATGCCTTAAACTCCAAGAACTTAGAGAATGTATGATATTTCTTCTGCATGAAGAAGATCCATCATTTACGAGAAAATTCATTAAAAAATATTACATAGTACTTATGTTTTGATGTCGAAGCAACAAAGAATGGTCCACGCACGTCTATGTGAAATCTCTCAAGGATCTTCGAAGCTTGGTTCTCCTGCTCATGAAAGGTGGCTTTTACATATTTTCCATATTAAATCCCTTGCATGTGTCCAACTGTGCAAGTGTACCCCTTGGAAGACCAGTAGAAATATGTTGCATGACTTTCAAGGCTCCATGGTGAAGATGGTCCAATCTCCCGTGCCATAATTCTCCCTCATCTCGAGTCACCGCTTGATCTTCCTTTCCCATCATTGCTGCGCAACCATCTACCTCCAGCTTGTAGAGATTCTTAACTCGAATCCCTATCCTCTTGGCTTGTCCTGTTGTTTTATGTCACAGGAAATATTTTCCTTTACTAAAATCAACATCATAACCTCTATCCTCCAAGATTGCGACTAAGACTAAATTTTTCTTAAAACTTGGTACATGCATTACATATTTTAATTGAAAGGGTTTACCTAACTACCTCTGAAATGTAATGGTACCAATCCCGGTAGCACTATACCGCCCGTCATTGCCCATTTCAATATGCATCTGGATATCCTTCTCCTCCAATTCACTAAAAAGTTCCTTGTCTCTTGTAATGTGAAAGGAAGCACCATTATCCAAATGCCACACAGATCCCAATGCACTGGACACCATGAACGTGATAAATAAGAATTCAAGCTCAAATTGCGAGGAACATCATTTTCAATGAATTCATTCAAGCCATTGTCTTCAAGTACTGCCTCCATCCTGTCCTTCCAAGAAATATAGTTTGAGCTTCCCTCGAATGCATACTCCAACCTCAAGCCATTGAACGCCATTTTGATTTTGAATCAGCTGTAGCACCAAGAAAGTCTTTCTGCAAATAGGAATTCTATCCAGTCACAAACTAATCTCCTGCTTCACTTCTGCAATTTCCCATGCTCTGATACCATGTATAAATTATACAACATGCATGTATATCTTGGATTCACCTGATCTAATAATGTACTAAAGTTAAATACTGGATCTCTTGTACAAATATTTTGCGGAATTAAAAACACAATCACCAATCACATGAAGTAAAGAAGAATCAAATCACACACAACATAGATAATTTCCCGAGGAAATATTATAGCTAAAAACCCCACTATCTTCTATTCAAATATTCAGCATGGATAATGAAACAACTACATATAAAACTCTTCTCACAAGATCCCTCCAGTACTCAGCTAATTGTCTCGCACTGTCATACAAAAATTTACCAATACTTAGCCAATTTACTGCCTCTAGACAAACTGCCTTGCTTGCGCAATCCCTGATGAATGCAATCCCTAAAATATAGGAATTTTGGCCTTCCTTAACTATGCAAGTATCATGGGCACTCCAATGGGTGTTTTTTTGCATGTGTGCAACCCAATAATCCTACAATTGATATCCAACTTCCCTTTCACCTAGATCTCAACTGGGTCTCCATTGGATCTGTCATGCATGCAGCTAATAATAGTAAATCCTTAGTTGCATGTGAGATCATTGATTGTGAAATAATTAATATTTAATTCACTTGATATCTCACTAGTGTATCTTCAGTTACAACTGGCACAACTGAGTTTAACTCACTTAACTGAGTTAAACTGATTACAACCTGCATTAACTAATGTGCTACTGCACTTCAAACTCTGTTACAACTAGAATTACTCTGAAACCTCACCAACTACCTCTAACTCGAAATCCACTAGATAACTACGTTTATCACTCTCATTTAACTATTTCAAGTCATCATTGAGAATAGATTATAGTTTATTTTCCATCTTAATTAAGGGATAACTAACAGAGACATGCACCCAAAAATAACATTGTGGTCCCCACCCTAGTTTGGGTGCTTGATGCGACTAGGCATGGGTGCTGGAATTTTCTTGTTGAATCTCAAAAATACTTGGTTGAGAGTGAGGGGATCTCTGAGTCCAAGCCCCCCTTCCATCTTAGGTTTGATGAGGTTTTTCCACGATACCAAAGCCCATTTTTTCAGCTAGTGAGCCCCTCCCAGAGGAATTTATTGAATATTTCCTCCATTTTGCTACATATAATTTTAGGCATGACCATTCTATACAGTTGGTAAATGGGAATGGAGTGTAGGAAGGATTTGAGAAGAATGGTGCGACTAGTCATGTTGAGGGCTCTAAAGATCCAGTTGCTAAGCTCTTTGGATTTTTTGGATTAGCTGGTTCCAGCAAGATAACTTCAGAGAACTCTTGGCAAGGAGCATGCCCAGATATTTGGTGGGAAGAGAGCTGAGACCAAATCCCAACACTCTAGCCAGAAAGGTTTGGATGTTCCTAGCCATGTTAAAGAAGAAAATGCAGGATTTCTCATTATTAATAAGGGTTCTAGAGGCTTCCATAAACACATTAAGTATTTCTTTGATGCTTCGGGATTCCTTTAGCGATACATGACAAAAGAGCATAAGGTCATCTAAAAATTGCTGATGAGTGAGAGGGAGGTAGTTGCCCGAAAGCCTAAGACCTCTAATGTTAAGATTGTGGGCTTTATTCTTTAGGAGTCTACCTAGACCTTTAGTAGCTAGAATAAATAAGAATGGGGATAGAGGATCACCTTGTCTTAGCCCCCAGGTAGGGTTAAAATATTTAGTGGGAGATCCATTAAGGAGTATGGAATAGACATGGAAGGATACCATAGCCAAGATCCAACAAATCCATCTTTGATCGAACCCGTAGGCGTGGAGGATGTTGGCGAGGAAGGCCTAGTTTATGCGGTCATAGACTTTAGAAAAATCCAGCTTGATCATCATCCCATGAATTTTCAGATGTTTCAAGGAGTAGATTGCTACTTGGGAAGTGATGAAGCCATCAAGAATTTTTCGGCATTCCATAAAGCCAATTTTTTCAGACGAGATGAAGGATGGCAGCCGAGGCTTAAGGCGTTTAACCATACTAGTTACAATGATTTTGTAAATGACATTACACAAAGCTATCGGGCGAAATCCTTGGGGATCCTCATATTTAGTTGATTTAGGAATCAGCGTAATGAAAGTAGCATTAAGGCTCGGACATACGTTTTGGTTACGCCGAGAATCATCGACAACTTCTAGGACGTATTATCCTATAAATTTCCAGGAAGCTTGATATAATTCCACGGTAAATCCATCAGGGTCTGGGGCTTTATTTTTTTCCATGCCCTTTACCACCTCCTCCACTTCTTCCATCGTGACCAACCACATGAGGCCGAGGTTTTGATATCTGGAAATGAGGTGCAAAATGTTTTGGGTAATTCTACGGATTTCCTCTGAATGATTCTACTCTGGCTCTGTGAGCGAGGAGTGAAAGTGGTGAACCACCAAGTCTTCCATGTCCTCATGACAGAATACTCTCTTTCTGGACTCATTTTTCAAAGAGAAAATCTTGTTGTGTTGTATGTGTTGGACCATTGACTTATGGAACAAGAGGGTGTTCCTCCTTCCCTCAACCAGCTGACTCTAAATATATTTTTCCATAGTATATCCTCCTATTTTTTACGTTCTTGTAGTTGAGTTATAAGCTTCCCCTCTTCTTCTACTAGAGGTTTTGATCTGCCCTCAGTGATGATCTGGAGTTGAACCGTCTCCATCTTCCTCTTTAACTTCTGCTGGTCTTTGAGAATGTTGCCAAATTCCTCTTTCTTCCATTTCTTGATCCTTTGCTTGATATATTTTAGCTTGAGTTGGAATGTATGCATAAGATTCCTACCAACTTCTTCGCTATTCTTCCACCATTCTTATAATTTTCCCAACAGCTTAGGATCCCAGAGCCAGAATGCTTCAACTCTAAAGGGCTTATTTCTTGGCCCTATTTTGGGGTCAATTTCCAGTTTTACTAGCCAGTGATCACAGCCCATTCTTGAGAGGTTGGATGCCTCTAGGTATATGTCTTGGGAGATGACTTGCTCTAAATCAAGAAACTGATCCAACTTCGATTCTATCTAATTTTTTCCTACTCTCCAATTGTTCAAGGTGAAGGTTCCATTTTTGGTTTGCAGGTCCACCAATTTTATATCAGTTATTGAGTCCCTAAATATTTCCATATCAGGTTCATGTCAATTAATTCCTTCTTTCTTCTCCTTGAGGGACGTTATTATGTTAAAGTCCTCGCCCTCCCCCCCCGCCACTATCCACAATTTCTCCATACATTCTCTTTGCAGACTGACCAAGTTGTGAAGGAAGGTCTATTTCTCCCCTAGGGTATGAGGCCCATAAAAACCAGTGAGTAGGACCTAGTCACTAGATCAAATGTGTCTAAAGTTCCCTGTAAGCACACATGGACTACTTACCCAATATTCAAATATGACTTTCGTCGAGTTTCAAAGAATGGCTAGTCCTCCTACACTTCCTCTGGAATCTAGTGTTATCACTTCATATGGTAGTTTGAAACTTATTACTATCCCTTTGAGCTTGGCATCCGGGACCTTAGTTTCCTATATTACCATAATGCTCAACTTATCTTTCCTGAGTATGTATTTCAAATAACTTTATTTACCTTTTCTATTACGGCCACGAATATTCCAGGTTGTAATAATCATTTAAAAGTTTTGTTAAGTTGATGGAAGACTGCTAAAAGCAGAACTACTTTACCTGAGTTAACCAACATTTCTCCAATCATCTAAATGGTATCGTTGAGGTTCTTTCTACCTCTTTTTTTATTGCCTTTCCCTGGGGGCCCTTGATCTTCTCCCTGGCTCTTCAGTGTTCCTAGTTGCTTCGGTTGGTCTATTCCTATTTTTCCTTGTTTAGCTTTGTATTGTTGAAATGTCTCTTTGTAAATTTATTTTTGTTCTTAGGGGATGAGCCATTGGTCAAGGTGTCTCCATTCATTCACTAATTTGCGCAATACCTGCTCTTCTTTGCTTATATCCTCTCTCCGGCTATCACTTTCCATATTTAATTGATCTAGTCCTCGCTCTGTGGCTTCTTTCTCCTATATTTCTTCTTCCACCTTTCATTTGGTCTTTCTCCCTTCCCTCTGTTTTGTTGGTTTGTTTTCGTTATCTTGTTATTCCCTCGTCTCATCACCCTGGTCACATGTTCCTTGTTTTTCTACCATTTATTTTGATACCTCCTCCTCCTGTAGGGTTTCAAACCTATTGTTACTTTGCTTGTCTTTACTTGCCCTTGGTATGTTCAGGTTGGGGGATTGGTTTTTCTTCAGGTTCTTCTTTCTCCTTGAACTTCTTGGAAGCCCTCCACATCCTCTTATTGCTTCTTTTTTTTATTTTCTTTTTCCAGCTCCTTTAGCTCAATTTGGTTCAGTGGAAATTCACAAAATAGGTGGCGATACTCATGGAATCTCTGGAACCGAAAGGGGATGTGTTCATAATCAATGGTTTGTTTCCATACCTCATGATGGTATTCCATCTTGATGGCTTCCCACGGGGATTCCGTTATGTTCATGTAAACGAAGATTCTTGCATATGATGTATATTTGCCTCGTCTTGTGGAGTCTATGACTTTTATGAAGGTGCCTAGAGAGTTTCCAATACCCTCCAAGATCTCTAGGTCCCAGAAGTCCATCGGGAGGCCGAAGAGACGTACCTAGGATGGGGCAGCCAAGAATTTTTCTTTATCCAGATTGTAGCATTCTTCCCAATTTCACATAAACATCCCTCCATTGTTGAAGAAATAAGGGCCTATGTCAAAAAAATTCTCTTGGTATTCTAGCTTAGCGAAGATGGCTGTAAAAAATCCCTTGGGTCCCAGATTTAGCACCACATGCCCTCTCGGTTGCCATTTTTTAAGAATCTATCTCACCATGTCTCGTTCATAGATTCCAAACATAATTGCAATATCCTCAGTAAAATTATGTCAAACAAACTATAATATGTCAATACTAAATAAGTTATAAAAATATAATGATACAGTTACACTAACACAAAACACATAAATAAAAATAAAAATACTTACGATCTTTTGTGCAATTTCGTTTATGATTTGTTTACATATCCTTGTAGAATCTTTCGTTGTGTTATGTTGTGTAACCAGCTCCAAAAATAGAAGAAAAGAAATATCAACGCCTTAGAAATAAGCCACTTCGAGGGGGAAACCTCCAATACATTACATAAATGAACAATTCTTGGATGATACAAATGAACAAAACCTCCTTCTATATATAGGAGTCCATGGGGCCACAATATAATCCTAGTGGGGCTACAATGTAATCCTAGCTGACCTAACAATAATAATGTAAGGGCACAATAATAACAATATGGGGGTTACAGGGGTACAATAATAACAATAAGTGGGGCTACACTAGCATAATAAGGGGCTACACTATTAATATAGGGACTTAACATGCCCCTCTCCTTCAAACAAGTGTTGTCCTCAACGCTTGATTATTTCTTGATGCTTCTGTATAAGATTCTCATCCTCCCATGTGGAATCTTCTACAAGAAAGTTCTTCCACTTGCTGAGATACTCTAAAATTGATCGTACTTGTCGATTTCTTGTTTTTGTGACTGATTCAGAACTTCTTTCGATGTGATGTTGATATTCATGTTGTTTCATTAGATTCTGCACCAAAGTTAGGTTATCCTTTGAGAGTTGGAGAACTTGTTGTTGATGCTCGATGTCATCTTCCACTAATTTATCATCCATATTAGCTATTATTTTATCCTTCAAACCATCCAACTTAGCCTCCATTTCTTCTTTTAAACCATCTATGTCAACTTCGGTTGCTCTTCGTAAGATCGAAATTTGTTGCACTTGGTACCGTAATTTTGATATCTCATACTGCAATTCTTCCACTTCATGCATCATAGTATAGATTTCTGAGGGCTTAGTGGGTGTTGAATTCTTTTTAGGAGGAATTTCAGAATGAAATACTAAAATATATGCTCAATAGGCCCTTGGAATCACTTCAAACTGATTTTTCAAACAAGATTTATGCAATTCGGGAAAAACAATACACACCTTTTACTTGCTTTTGAGGAGCTCGATATTGGAATTGGATTATCTCTGTGATTGCGACTCTTCAATATCTGAAATTCAGCAATGAAATAGCCCTCTGAATTCTCTTTTGAATGCCACAGGTCTGACCTGATTTGGATTCTCCAAGACAAAGTTGTGTCCAATCTCCCACAATGACCTAATTATGGACTGGTTCAGTAGAGCGAACTTGTACGACTTACCACGTGTCACTGTTTCATATTTTGTCTCTGAAATTTATAGCCAAGAAACTATAGTCTGTTTAATTGTAACCACTTTTTACGGCACTCCAATCCGATGCCCAGAGAGAGAGTTATTGAACTTTTCCCACGATCACCTCTTTGAGATGAAATTCAGGAGCCTGAAAAAATACCTAACTTCCACAGATGATATCTCTGAAAATATTGCGAACCAAGCTCTGAAATTTTTAGACAATCTTCCTCGGGATTTCAGCTTCGTACCCTAAAAATTTCAGCTTCTGAAACTTCGTAGAAAAAAAGTTATAGCGAAAATTCCACGATGACCTGTTTGGAGCAGCGAAACCCTAGAATCCAAAGCTCCGATACCAAATGTTGTGTAACCAGCTTCAAAAATAGAAGAAAAGAGATATAAACGCCTTAGAAATAAGCCACTTCGAGGGGGCAACCTCCAATACATTACATAAATGCACAATTCTTGGATGATACAAATGAACAAACCCTCCTTCTATATATAGGAGTCCATGGGGCCACAATATAATTCTAGTGGGGCCACAATGTAATCCTAGCCGACCTAACAATAATAATGTAAGGGCACAATAATAACAATATGGGGGTTACAGGGGTACAATAATAACAATAAGGGGGGCTACACTAGCATAATAAGGGGCTACACTATTAATATAGGGACTTAACATGTTATACATCAACAATGCAAAATGATATCTAATCTTCTCATGTGACTTGGGCGGTTTTGTAGGTACATAAACAACTTCAGTATCCAACATAAGAAATAGTTCTAGTACTTTTCCCATCACCTCATAACTTCCACCATCATAAATCTTACCAGCATATAGATATATCTGCAGTCTTCTTCGCCTTCTTTATCTTTCACATACCATGCAAATTATGTACGCTTCACTTGTGATTTCTTCCAGTATGAAATCATTTTTTTTCCTTTAAGGAGCCATCTGCTATATTTGTAGCCATTAAATCAGGTTGGCTTCATTCAACAATATTTTTTGAGGGTCCACTTGTAGTGCTAGATGATGTAATTGTTGTATTTGGTTAAGAAAGGTTCACAAAAACCTTCCTTGATGTCATTTTCCTGTATATATATATATATATATATATATATATATATGTTATGTAAAAGAAAAAATAGCAGAATCATGCACAACGACCCCCATGTCAAGTGGGTTGTTAGGTTCATCCAAGATACCAAAAGAAAACAGTTCCATAAAAAATAAAAATAAAAATTTACATTTTCCCCTAGCCCACTAGCTACTAGGGGGCCGCTCTGCCACTAGTGGGCATGCCCACTCAGGGCATAGTGACCCCCTGGCAAGTAAGGGACAAGGCACGCCTACCAAAGGCAGCACACCCACTATGCCACGATCAGGAAGGCCAATTATTGGGTGCACCCAACCGTGGGTGTGCTCTTTCACAACACAACGGGGCACACCTTTGTGTTAGGTAGATGCACAAGGTCGTAGGCATGCCCGCCCAAGGCACACTTACCCTTGGAAGGTATGGGGAGGGTGCGCATGACCTCCTAGGAACAATGACCCCTTCGAAGGCAGGGATTCCAGGCACGTCGATTGTGTAGTGGGCAGACATGCCCATAGCCAGTCGTGCCTGCCCAAGGCACAAGAAGGCCTTGGGTGGGTGCCCTAGGCCGTGGGCATTCTTTTCCATGGCATAGAGGGTGTGCCTGCACATCTGTTGTGCTATAGGTCACGGGTCAGGCCCATGACCGGGCATGCCTGCCCAAGGCACATCGGGTGTGGTTCCTGCATGGCCACTGTGATGTGGGTGGGCATGAACACGATTGGGTGTGCTCACCCAAGGTACAAGACTCATGTGCCTTGGGCGGGCGTGCCCAAAAATGGGTATGCCTACTCGCATCACAACAGGTGTGCAAACATGCCCGCTGTGTCGCAAGTGAGCACGCTCGTGACACAAGACTCTTGTGTGATCTAAAATAGATCTGATCATTTGCCAACAAGTGAATTTATTGTTAATTCGATCGCTTAATGTGGAATATTGAAGGAAATAAAATGATTTAATGAATTAAACAAGAACTTAAGAAGCATATTAAACATGAAATTTTAGTAAATAGCAGAGATAAGAGACACAAACATTGATTACGAAGTTCGTCCCTGGTGGACTATGTCTCCGGGTCCACTTTCAATATGGGTGTCTGTTTTATTAAGGATTGATCTAAGGAAGTATTTACACAGCAAAAAAATTAGACTAATCATTCTCACAGGAAATTCTGATCTATGTCAATAGAAATATCTTTCTGCTAGCGTTCCAACGCCTATCTCGGTTCCCAATTCTACCTCCAGACGGCCAAACAACGTTGAAAACAAAATAGCCTCTCTCTCCCAGAATATGAATACAAAATCACTTCGTTCTCTCATGGAGAAAATGCTAAGGTTAAATAGGTTCATCCTTCTAACTCCTTTGGCCAATTTTGGCATGTGGTTCATCATTAAAGTGTGATTTAGGTCTCGGTCTTGTGGGAATGTGACACCTAGTGGATTAGTGATAAGGGGGTTGAATTAACACCTTGGCGCATTTATCATTCAAAACCCAAAATTAGACCTTATAATATAAATAGACTATGACAATCATCTAAACAGCGTGTAGTGAACTGACTGTCAGCATGTGACCGGTGCTGCCTAACCCGCTGCTGCCACCTCACGGTTTGGCCTGATGATTCCGGCGCGCTCGAGGTCAACCTCCTCAACCATGTGACAACTGACTCCGAAGGTTTTGGTCTGCTACAGAGCCTTTGATAGTTTCTGTTGCAGTCCTCCCACCAAGGGTGAGGTTTTCAGGGCAAGGGAAAGGGCCTTTAAGGAGGGATGGGAGGTAAGACCTATGGTAAGGCTTTGGAGATCCAAAGTGACTGTAAGCACAAGGGAAAGGGCCAATGAGGAGGGATGTTAAGGTACTTGCAGTTGAGTGGTGTGTGCCGATAATTTGGCAGTAAAGAAGATAACCGAAGATCCTTGGGTTGAGGGTGGGGTGATGGGGCAACCAAAGGTTGAAGGGTTGGGTGGAACCCATCCTTAATCCTTATAATCTATAACTTTATAGATTTTATTGTGTTTTATGACTCCATGGTTAACTCTAAAAACTTCTGCTTGTTCACATTTCAACAGTTCCGACGCGGTTGCGGTCAACACCTGACATCTTTGCCTGCGATTTTCTTTGGGTTTTTCACATGTATGTGGTTCCGATATGGTCTACCTGCTCAGCGGTTAAGGACTGTTTGTAATGTATTACATTTGGTATATTAATACATATGGTCTGAAACTTATAGTTTAGGTTTTAGACTTAGGTTTAATGCGCTAGGTCTTTAGGTCTAGTCCTTAGGACTTGTCACCACCTTAGGATTATTACATGTAAGGTCTTACCACCATGTTGCTAGGTCCTTAGGTCTTAGGTTAGGAACTTAGATCTTAGGTTCTTCACCAAGGTTTAAGACTTAAATCTTAGAACCTTTTACATGATTCCACCATAGCTTTGGACTTAGAAATTTAGGACCATTACATATGACTTAGAACACATACACCATGAAATCATCATGCCACCATGGAATCAAACTGACGAATTCAAATTGAATCATGATGAAGTAACCCTCATTAAGTAAACTGGAGGATGAACTGAAGACTTGAAGATGAACTGGACATTGGAAAAAATAGAACTGACTGGACCTCACTGTCGATCTTCATTGAAGCAAGATCCTCCTAGATCAATCCTCCCCACTTGAAATCTTTTGGATCACAAAATTTTGATTTAAGCAGACATGAGGTGAGGGTGCAACTTCCTCACTTTTATGATCTCTATCCACCTCACCTTTCTTGGATTCATGCCCTTGAGTCCTACTCAAATATATTCAACATCTCCTTGCCTTGAAGTCTGAACCTTCCTATCTAAGATGGTATCTAACTCATTCATATACTCAGGTGCTAAATCATCCATAGTAGGAATTTGTGTATCTTCCTTTGGATCAATGATCATCGGAGGTTCATACAACTTCAAATTTTCTACATTCAAAACTGAATAAATGTGCATGTAAGGAGGTAAATCTAACCAGAATGCATTATTTACAATATTTTCCACAATATTGAAAGGACCATATCCGATGGGTTTCAGTTTATTACCTTCACCTTTCAACCTGTCTTTACTGATATACAACCATACTTGATCACCGACCTAAAAATGATGATCGAATCGATGCTTGTAGTGGAGTATTTTGTACTTGGCTTGACTCTTCTCTAACTGATCCTACACTACTTCATGTATCTGTTGTATCCATTGAACGAACTTAACTACTTTTTTAAAATCATCGAGTCCATCCACTTTATCTTCTTCACCAAACATGAAGTCCATCAGTGACTTAGGTAGATACCCAAAATATCTTTCAAATGGAAATCAATTAGTTGAAGAATGTAAGGCTCGATTGTAAGTATGTTGCACATAAGTCAAAGATTCATCCCACAACTTAGGATGTTTGCTGCAGTAGCCTCGAAGAATATGTATCATTGTCTAGTTCACCACTTTTTTCTACCCTTTAGTCTATGGATGAAAATATGTTCTCTTCTTAAACTTTGTGTCCATGAGTCCCCACAAAGTGGACCAAAAATCTCCTACAAAGCGAGTGTCTCAGTCAGAAATAATGCAAGTAGGTAACCCAAAATGAACCCATTCCTCCTGAAATAACATCTGTGCCATCTATTCTGCAATCACTTTCTTTTTTCACGGAACAAGAATGCACATCTTGCTGAAACGATCAACCACGACATACATGTAATCATGCACTCTCCTGGACATAGGAATTCCTCCAACAAAATCCATGGAAATGTTTTCCCATGGTCGCAAAGGAACTGGAAGTGGAATATACAAACCAATATTTCGATTTATTGGCTTGCTTGTTGAACACATCACACATTTTTTAATGTAGTTAACAACTGTTTCATACATGTGAGGCCAGTAAAAATACCTTTGAATCTATGTCATTGTCTTGCTTACGCTAAAATGTTGTGAAATCTAAGAAGAATGAGCTTCCTGAATAACATACTCCCTTTCTGTCTGTGGTATGCATACCATACCCAGATGATATAACAAACTGTCATGAACATGAAAATTGACTTCTTCCACCTCAGCACCATGAGTTAGTGATTCATAAATATCTTTGAAATCAACATCAGTACCATATTGTTCTAAATAACTTTCAAGTTTTAAAGAACTATTACATAGTACTACTGAAGCATTCAAATATGGTCTAGATAGCATATCAGATACTTTGTTTGTTACACCTTTCTTGTACTTAATTACTAAGTGAAATTGCTGAAGAAATCCCATCCATCTGTAATGGTGAGATTGTTGCAACTTAGTTTGTGACTAAAGGTACTAAAGCGGTTGATGATCTGTGTGAATCACTATTTATTTACCCATTAAGTAGTGTTTCCATTTATTTACACTTTCAACCAAAGCAACAGTTCTTTATCATATGTCGGATAATTTATAACTTCTTAGAAAAATTTTCTGAATGAAAAGAAATTGGTTTCCTATTTTGAAGTAATACTGCACCCATTTCATAACCACTAGCATCTGTTTCAATTTCGAATGGCTGTTGAAGATCATACAAAGCTAAGAATGGTGTTGTGACAATTTTTAGCTTAAGTGAATCAAAATCTTTAAATTCGACACACATTCCCCATGTCCTGTATTTCGTAAGAACCAAAATTATGGGTGAACCACATGGAGATGAACTGGGTCGAATGAAGCCTTTTCCAACCATCCCTTGGATTTGTTTCTTTATTTCTTCATTCTCTGTGACTGACATGTGATACATTCTAACAATAGGAAGAGGGGCATCAGACATCAACTGTATCTCGTGTTGTATTTCCCGTTTAGGAGGCAGATGTTTTGGTTCTTTAAATAGACTTTGAAAATAATCTACCACTTTAACCAAACTATATTTAAACTAAGATTCACAACCTGAAAAAGCATCATGTTGATCCTTATGTTTCTATTTTACAACCATGAGTACATATCTCTTACTTGAACTTATTAGTCTCTTCATCTGATTAGTAGTAACTATATCCAAGTGAGTTTTGATTTTATGTGCCCAGACAATGTATTCAATTCCATATTTCTTTATGTCATATTATGCTCTTTCCTATGAAACACTACATCATGATCATAGAGATACAGACTTCCCAACACTATTCCACATATGTCTATTGGTATCACATCTAAATACACTTCATCAATGTAATTAGGTGTGATGGAAAATTTTAAACGACACTGCTTTGTGACATTAATCTGAGTCTTTTATTTTAGCCAACCTAATGGGTATAGTCTTGGATGATTATGTCTCTCCAAACCTAATTTATTAACTAATTCTTCAGATATTAAATTTGGGTGTGATCTACTGTCAAAAAAAGTTTCTATTTTTGTGTGCTTAGAATTTACCCTTATGTGAAATAATTCAACCCTTTTATCTTCACCTAGATGATTTATGTTTGAAGAAGATGCAAAAGTACTAGAACTAGAACTAGTGTCAGAACTTTTACCTTTCAAAACCATTGCAGTTATTTTCCTTTCATCACCTCAATCAGGGCCCAAGTCTTGTTGGATTTCTGCATTAGCCTTCTTTTCACCTTTCTTCTTCTGTAACTTCTTCGTTCTGAGTTCCGGGTGAAGTTTACAACATCTGGATTCATCATGTCCGATCCTCTGATAGTGAGTACAGGTAGTTATTTCACCTTCCTTCTGAGTTGTCACTGTTTTCTTTCCCTTCAAATTGCTCTTCCTCTTGTTGCCTTTGGAATCCTTGATTTCCAACTGTTTGGATGCTTTCAGTGAAAACTTGAATGGTTTTCCACTTGATTCAATATGTATGGCTTGAAAACACACTTCATCAAAGTCATTGGGATTAAACATTAATAATGTATGCTGTAAATATGAATGTAAACTGCCAATGTACTTTAATAAAGTTTCACGTGTATCCAATGGAATACCAAGCACCAAATATTTCTTCCTGAAATTCTACGTAAACTCCTAAACATTATGACCTTTACCTTGCCTCATATGTTGCCAATCAATAACAACTTATTGCATGTATCCCAAAGGATAGGATTGTTTTCTGAGAGCTTTTAAAAAAATAGATCATGAGGAAATGACTTTACCTTTTCGCTTTAAATCTACTTCAGTTTTAATTTCCCACTAGATTAAAGTTGTTCCCACCATTCTAAGTGTAGCTAGCTGAATTTTTGTTCTTTCATAAGAAATTTAATGAATTCTACAATACACTTCTAACTGCTTAATCTAGTTATCGAGTTTCTCTGGGTTCATTTCACCATCATAAATAGGTAGTTAAAATTTTACATCAAGTTTCAAAAGATATTTTTGAGGTTTCTTTTACGTTTCAGAATCTGAACTAGAAGAAGAAGAATATGATGATGATGAAGATGATGGAGGAGAAGATTATTAGGTTTTCCTTTTCCCCTGTTCTTCTTCGATGCCTTTGAAGAAGAAGCTGCATATCTCACATTCTTATCGTCGTAGAGTTCTCCCAACATTCATTGCATGTTCAAAAAAAAATTTTGAATCTTTTCTTCACCCATGAACTTCACTTCAGGAGTTTCACCTGCATCAGTTCCTCCCATTGTCGATTGATGAGTGACTTTCCGCTTTCAAAATTTTGAGTCAATCTCCTCGATATTTCCTTCTCCACGTCGCAATCTGGACCTGGTTAAAATTCACTGGAAAAAATCCTACAAAAAAACCTACTCTGATACTAAAATATATGATATGAAATAGATCTGATCTAATACTGAAGTAGAACTAATTATTTTCCAACAAGTGAATTGATTATTAACTCGATCGCTTAATGTGGAAGAGTAAAGGAAAGAAAATTATTTAACGACTTAACTAAAACTTAAGAAGCATATTAAACAGGAAATTGCAGCAAATAACATAGATAAGATACAACAAACATTGATTACAGAGTTCGTCCTTGGTGGACTATGTCTCCGGGTCCGCTTTCAAGATGGTTGTTTGTTTTATTAAGGATTTATCTGAGGAATTATTTACACAGAAAAAAAAAAAAAAAAAAAAAAAACCAGACTGATCATACTCACAGACACTTCTAGTCCCTTTTAGCAGAAATATCTCTCTCCTAGCTTTCCAACGCCTGTCTCGGTTCCCAATTCTGCCTCCGAATGGCCAAACAACACTGAAAAAAAAAAAAAACATACTCTCTCTCTCTCTCTCAGAATTTGAATAAAAAATCACTCCGTTCTCTCATGGAAAAAATTATAAGGTTAAATAGGTTCATCCTTCGAACTCCTTTTCCCAATTTTGGCATGTTCAGAATTAAAGTGGGATTTAGGTCTTGGTCTTGTGGGAATGTGACACCTAGTGGATTAGTGATAAGGTGGTTGAATTAACACCTTAGCACATTTATCATTCAAAACCCAAAATTAGACTTTATAATATTAATATAATTTGACATTCATCTAAATAACACGGAGTGAATTGATTTTCAGCATGTGACCGGTGCGGCTAACCCGTTGTTGCCACCTCGCGGTCTGGTCCAACGATTCTGGCGCGTTGGCGGTAAACCTCCTGAACCATGTGACAACTAACTCTGATGGTTTTGGTCTGCTGTGGAGCCTCCGGCGGTTGCTGTTGCAGTCTGACTCCATGGTTAACTCCATACACTTCTGCCTGTTCACATTTAAACAGTTCCAACGCGGTTGCGGTCAATGCCTGACATCTCCACCTGCAGTTTGCTCTAGGTTTTTCACATGTATGTGGTTTCGACATGGTATACCTACTCCGTGGTTAAGGTATGTTTGTAATGTATTACATTTGGTGTATTAATACATATGGTCTGAAACTTATATTTTAGGTTTTAGACTTAGGTTTAATGCGCCAGGTCTTTAGGTCTAGTCCTTAGGACTTGTCACCACCTTAGGATAATTACATGTAAGGTCTTACCACCATGTTAATATGGCCTTAGGTTTTAGGTTAGGAAATTAGATATTAGGTTCTTCACCAAGGTTTAAGACTTAGGTCTTAGAGCCTTTTACATGATTCCACCATAGCTTTGGACTAAGAAATTTAGGACCATTACATATGACTTAGAACACATATAACATGACATCATCATGCCACCATGGAATCAAAATGACAAATTGAAATTGAATCATGACGAAGTAACCCTCATCGGGTAAACTGGAGGACGAATTGAAGACTTGAAGATGAACTGGACATTAGACAAATTGGAACTGACTGGACCTCACTTTCAATATGCATTAAAGCAAGATCGTCTTGGATCATTGTGCCTTGGTCGGGTGGGAACACCCACAACCAGGCGGTGCACAACGACCCCCTAGTAGGCAGGGGGTTGATTCCATAGGAAGGGGCCTACTGTGCCTTGGGTGGGCGCGCCCACTGATGGCACAATGACCCCCTGCCCCATGTGATTTTTTTTTTAATTTTTAATTTTGAAAAATAATGTATATTTTGTTAAATAAATGTTTAAAGAACATAAAATTAATGGAATTAGTTTTTTGTCTGTTATTTTGGATGAACCTAACAACCCAACTGACACGTAACTACTTATAAACCTATGGGGGTTTAAGACTTGTACTTAGTGGGATTTGAACTTAAGTCTACCTTGTTTCAACAATTTCCTAAGTTTCGAAATAATAAATTGAGCTGCCACCCAAGGCAAAGAAAAAAAAATGATTTGTTGGCATATAACAAATTATTTTCCTCAAATTCCTCATGAATGGTCGAAATAGAAGGGAAAATAACCTTTGAAATGCGACAATATCCCGTTGAATGTGTTGTCGATGACAATGTAGTTGTTCCACAAAATCGCTCCAAGATTTTTAATGAAACCTCGAGAAGTGTTGATGTGATGTGAGGAATAATGACAATGAAAGTTATTATATAGCAAAAATTATGGAATTTCTTTATCGCTTCTTAAATGTGGTATTAAAAATAAAATTAGAAAAACTTAATATATAGTTAATATTATGATGATACACTATTTTTTGTTACATGTGGGATAAAAAATATAATAAAAATTAAAAAAAAAGAAAGATAATATAGTAAATATTATATAATTTAAGTAAAATATTTAGTTTAATTTTGAAGGAATGTATTAAACGAAAATTGTGTGGAAATTTGAATGGAAATTAGGGTCAAAATTTTCAAGAGAAAATTTTAGTAGAAAATTTTCAAATATATTCTAGAAGAAAATTTTGGAGGGAAATACTTCAAACGAAATTTTTGGAGGGAAAATTTTCGACGAAAATTTTTGGGGGGGAACTTTGGAGGGAAAATATCATTCTTTAAGATATATATTATCATTGGGAGAGAGTGCATTTGTATCTTTCAACATTTTTTGTTTGAATGTCATGGATTATTCTGATAGTGAAGTTTCTCGTTATGAAGCATCAACATGTTCATTGTGTAACAACTCTATTCATATTGATGAATATAAAAAAAAATCTTTCACTATGAATAGAGAGTCAAATTTTCCACTTAGTCCTAATCGTAAGGACTATGAGAGTAACATTGAATAAGGGAATGAAGAATCATTTCAAATAAGTAGAGAGTCACATTTCCCACTTATTCCTAATCCTATGGACTATAAGAGCAGCAGTGACGAAGGCTGGGATCAAGAATTTCAAATAAATCAAGAGTCAAAATTTCCACTTAGTCATAATCTTAAGGACTATGAGAGCAGTAGTGATGAAGGACAAGATGAAGAATTTTTAATAAATAGAGAGTCACATTTTCCACTTAGTCCTAATCCTAAGGACTATGAAAGTGATAGTGACGAAGGGCATGATGAATAATTTTCAGTAAATAGATAGTCACATTTTACACTTAGTCCTAATCATATAGACTATGAGAGCAGCAATGACGAAGGCAAGGATGAAGGATTTCCAATAAATCGAGATTCATAATTTCCACTTAGTCCTAATCCCAAGGACTATGAGAGTAGTAGTGATGAAGGGCAGGATAAATAATTTCCAATAAATAGAGTCACATTTTCCACTTAGTCATAATCCTAAGGACTATGAGAGTTTAAGTAACGAAGGGCAGGATGAAGATGATGAATAATATACTCCAAGTAAATATTTCGAAAGCACAAATGATGGTAGTGAAATTTTTCCTGCAACTGAAGATGGTAATGAATATTTTTTTTAAAAATGATGGTGATGAATTTCCTAACTATGTTCAAAATGATCATATTGAAGATATTATTCCTCCTAATGATGATGAAAATGGTTATATAGAGAATGATTAAATGATGGAGACGTTGCCAACAAATATTGTATCTAAGAGTAGGAGTAGACCTTTTCATATCAATCCAAGATGTTATAGTTATACAAGGGGTGTAGTAGAATATTTCACAAGAATAAGTTATATCAGTGATCTCATTTCAAGTGAATGTTCAAAAAAGGATTGCTTGAAACATATGGATTTCAAGTTTTCTTTGGAGAAAAGGAAGAGATATTTTTCAATGAATAAAAGCATGCAAAATTCATATTTAGTGGGGTGCATGCAATTTACATTGTCAGGTTATGATTATCATATTGGGTTTTTATTGCTCTGTAGAAATACTTTCAAAATGTTTCATTCAATTGGTAATTTTCGTTTGTCAAGAATCCAAGAAAATTTGGTAAAAGATCCCACATTTGGGCCATTAGAAAATACTGCAATGTCATGGATGCAAAACTTCTTTTCAAAACATGGAGATTGTTTTCCAAATAGAGATACAATGCATATTCCAAATAATTTCTCAAGACAAGAAATCTATAACTTATACAAATAATATGCATAAGGTGTTGAAGGAAATGGTAGTTTTATTACATATTAATATTTTGTGAAGATATGGAGGAGAGAATTCAACAATGTTCGTATTCCTAAGAAGACAAGGATGGGGGTTTCAAGTACATGTGATTCTCTTAAATAAAACAAGGATAAATGTCAAGGAGTAGAAAGAGGTAATCATTCATAACAATATTTTTTAAATTTTATATTCATCAACTATGAAAATGTATTTATTTATAGGTTTCTTTTATGTTGTGTAGATTCCATTTTCAAAGCACTTAAAAAGCATCATGAACAACAAACAATTGAAAGGAAAAACTTGTAAAAACATCGAAATAATTGTTATGATAATCCAAATAAATATTTGGGCTTGATAATTGATGGTATTGACTAGAGGAAAACACTTCTACAACATTTTGTTCGCAAACCCAAAAATTAACAAGAGGAAAATTTAATCCAATTTCACTTGGTCTGTTATATGGTATTCAATGGGAAAATGTTGCCAAGGGTTTACTTGACAGCTCAAAATATTCATAATGATGAAAATATGAAAATAACCATAATTCATGATGTGATTTCTCATTGGTATGGTAATCTTCCTAAAGTTTTGTATCTACAATTGGACAACACTTGTCATGAAAACAAAAATCAGATTGTTTTTGAATATCTAAACATGCTTGTTGAATTTAGAATTTTTCAGAAGGTAAAGGTTGGTTTCCTTCTTGTTGGTCACACTCATAACCATATTGATCAGATGTTCATTCATTTTTCAGTAACATTGAGGTGGAAGGATGTGTTGGAATAAATTTTTGACATGTGAAGGTTTATTCATGGTGAGGAGATGTAACACCCTCTTCCCACATCTACCCAAGTAACCAGCCAACTGGGTTAAAAATGTGAGGATAGGCTACTAATATGAGATTCAACCTCCTATATGACCTTAAGGACTTGGAACCAGCGAAAACTTGACAAACAGACCTTACACAACATCAACAACGCCTCCAGGAGGTAACCCAAACTCCCATACCCATGAACCTTGAGGGGGAAATGATTTTTGACCCTTTTTAGCCTTAGTTATGGGCATTTAAGGGCAAGGGAGCAGATAGAAGCATATAGTTGTGGGAATTCCAAGGCAAGGTCGCGACCAAGGCCCCAAAAAGCCAGTTCTATGTGTGTAACTCCGAGATTTGTGCCACCTTTTCAACCTCAGAGCCCAAGGCACTGTCTAAAGCTTCATGAAACTTTAGGAGATGATAAATAACATTAAAACAAAGGTACAAAAGGAATCACATCAACAGGAACTAATTTATAGCCCTCTTTACCATGAAAGGAATTTCGTTAAACATGTCACAAATATTGCATGTACAGGTATAAAAAGCATATTTAAACATGGGGCTATCTTACTTATTTGAGAATAGATAAGAAGCATTTATCCCCTACATCATAAGCTACAATACAGTCTATTTTACCATAGATACATTGTGTATTCATTTACAGGTAAAAAAATAGATAGAGCCATACATCATCACTAATTGAATACATGATTATATCCAACATAATAACAATAGAAATACAATGGATACACCAAAAAATAAATCCATATATAAACCAATACATTTGCATACCAAATACCAGAGGAATGAGCTCTTCATAACTGAATGTAAAAACCAACCTGAGATGGGCCTTCCATGTTCCACCCGACCATAGATTTGTTGAGCCAAGTCTCACTTCATTCAATCACCCCCGTGCCATATTATAAGCATGAATGTGGGACTTTACCAAACACATAAATCAACACCAAACCAGGGCTCCAAAGACCAAATCATCTCAACCCCAAACTAGTGATTCCACCTCACGACCATACATCACTAACCATCACGGATTTGTCTCCAACCAAGCTTCTCGAGGGCTCTAGAGTGTTTGTCCCAACCAAGGCTCCAAGACTAGTAACTCAACCCCAGATGTTCTTGAGCTCTAGAGTGTTTGTCCAACCAAGGCTCTAAGACTAGTAACTCAACCCAACATATGTCTGTTGGGCTCTATAGCGTTTTTCCAACCAAGGCTCTAGGAGCTAATAACTCAACCCAACAACTAAAGGAATCATGAGAACCAACTAGAAAAAAAAATCAATGGAGATTAAATCACAATACCATGGTTGTCTAGGAAATGGAAAGGCTAGGAAAATCCACATGCATAAACCATGCATGCCAAAACTAGTGAGGAAGCCATACATGCAACTCAGTGCTTGCAATCAAATCCCGTTGTAGTTGTTGATCGATATGTTCGCTTGCACTTGCCTTCTCTTCTTTTTCCTTCTTTCTCCAAATCACCAAGTGTCCACACTATCCAAGAGTGCTCCAAGAAAAATCTAAGTATCTAAGAGTATGAAAGAGAGAGATAATAATGAGAGAGCTCAAAAAATTCATTGACCAAAATATTAAGCCAAAAAACTTGGCAACTGATCCTCAAAATCCTTTCTATTAATGAGGCCTCTATTTCTTCATTTTCCATTATTTTCCTTCATTTTCCTCCTCACATGAAACTTCTGACCTTTCACCTTCCTTTTCTCCTAATTTCCATTATTTTAATAAATAAAATGCCAATTAATGCCTCATTCCTTTCCAAATCATTTTCCTTTGCCTTTGCTAATTTTATTTATCCATAATAAATTATGATGTTATTCCCACCATTCAACTTGGAATACGTGTCCAATCAACTGTGGCATTATATATTTTTTTACATGTATTTGCACCAGGGCTATTACAAAACCCTCCCCCTTGGGGGAACATCGTCCTCGGTGTTCAATGACACTTTCAAACCAAAAAGCTACTAGAAACAAAACATACTGCCTATGGAGATTTATAACATAGCTCGTTGCAGTATTTATAGTGATCACTTCTAAAAATATGACAATCATATCGTTTACTAGATCTTTATAACATAACTCATTACAATATTGACAATAATAGCCACATATAATCATGCACATTTTCTTCAACCAAAAAATTACCATACTATTTGTGGAGCTTTATAAACCATCTCGATATAATATATACAATTATATACACATATACACATTTTCTCAACCAAAAAATAAAAGGATACGATGTCTGTATCAATCAATAGGGGAATCCAGAGGCTCACACCTCCACCCTCAAAGTAATACTAGGATTCACCTTCTTTCCAAGAAGTCTAGAATCCATTTTCAAAGTAAAATTTGCATCCAATGTCCACTCCTACAATCTTGTGCCACTTGTCCTATCAACGAATAGTTACCGACTCATTCTTCCAGGGCACACTCCTAATGTGCATCTAATTCCATATAGAAATGTTAATGACAAAAAAAAACCATCCTCGACCTTCCCTTCTCTACTACACAGTCCCTTGGGAAATTTGGTCACCCCTTCCATGCAGTCACTCACCTTCCAAGTTTTGTAGGTACCCCCATCCCGGGCAGTCCATCCCTTGGCAAGGCTTCCTAGAATCAGAAGTTTAAACAACCAAGGCATATACCTACCTCAAAACCATCATACCATTCATAGCATGCTCATGGAAATCAATGGAAACTATTTGGTACCAGTATCCCATAATGGCCCTACTCCTGAAGTGCTTTACTAGAATACTGCTACATGTTCCAATTATTTTTGCTGACACTACTAGTTCTTGCAATCAGTTTCAACCATACCAAACCGAGCATTACATGATTCCTATACCAAAAACATAACTACCATTAGATTCAAAATAAATTGAAATAAATTCACATCATACCTCACTAGTAGCTCGTCAATAAGGTACACTTTCAATCCCATTCACTTCATGTCACAACAATTCAAACTAGTTTTTTGATCAATCATCATTTCATAAATATATCATGTCCGGTTAGCTAAAAACGCAACCATCATAAATCAAAATCATGAATCACATGAAATCATCATAAATCATAATTATAAATCACATGTAGCCATCATAAGTCAGAATCGTAGATCACATTCATAATAGAACTAAAATAAAATACTGAGACTTATCCTTCATTGATCCTTACTTCTCCCTTTGTTCTTTTTGTACACAAACTGGATCAGTTTCCATACCCAGAAAGAACCCAATGGATTTTCTTCTCTTCAATCACATACACATACACATGATGTACATCCTAACACGCATACCGACATACGACATACAACTCAATACAATACAGGCACCCACACTGGCATACGACACATACACCTACACCCGGTGTACAATAAAACACAATACATACGCCTATATCGACATACAACACATCCACCTACACCCTGTGTACAATACACACAACACATACACCTACATCTGGTGTACAACACAACACATACACATACATATACAGAGTACAACACAATGAATACACATGTCATGATACCACGACTATACCATGCACATACATAGTACTTCATTCCCACAACACAACATGTACGACATGCATTAAATACCACATGTGTACCAGTACCATATGCACAACATGTACACAGTACCACCTGTACACAACACTATTTGCACAACATCACATGTACATGACACCACCTACACAACATGTACACAATGCCAAATGTACATCGCACCACCTAAACAATGTGTACACAATACCACATGTACATATCACCACATGCATGGCATGTACACAACACCACATGTACACAATGCCACATGCACGGCATGTACACGACACCACCTACTTACGACACCATATGTACAATCATGTACACAACACCACACACACACAACGCCACATTTACAGACATGCACCCAACACCATATGTACATAGCACCATATGTACAACATGCACACCATACCATATGTGCATAGCACTACATATACAACATCTACATAACACCGTACGTACACAACACTGCATATCCAACATGCACACAACACCTCATATCCAACACGAACACAGTATCGTATGTACACAACACCGCATATCCAACATATACATAACACCATCTATACCTATAACTGCATATGAATTATACACACCACGCCATATATATACAACATCATATGTACACAACACTACATATGTTACATGTACACATCACTATAGGTACAATCACTGAATATACAAGATGTGCAACATATACACAATAGTAGTACTGCACATCCATAGACCACACACTAACCCCACAAAGAAACCTTGCTTCTAGTGTCTCTCCGCCATCCATGCTTATTCTAGCATGTTGCAGACCACACTGATTTCATTCCATTGATGTACCCCTCAACATTACCAGTCCATAATATAAACGTAGGCATAGTAAAAGAATATAATATCAATTAATGTCCACATGATACTGACCTCATCGATCTGTCAGAGTTACTCTTCCCACTTGATTCCTCATAAGACCAAGAAATTCTTCATGCCATTCACCTGCATAAGTAATCATTCCTCCACAAGAATTATCCTTAACAACCCTATCAGACTGTGACATAGATATATAGATACATACACATATATATAATTATTAGCATAAAACAATCATGATTCTGTCAGACAACAACATACATACACACATATATACATATAAACATTTAGCATTAAACAACCATGATCCATGACGACCCTTTCAAATATGAAATACATACATACACACATGTATACATATATAAACATCAACATAATCATGATGACAACACAATTTCTAGATATCATAAGGTCTAAGGTAAGATAACTTCCTTTATCTGTGCACAACATGCACAATTTTGAGAGCAATAGTTCCCAACGTGGCTAAGGAATATGACGCCTCAAAACTATTTACCTTACCCTTTTGGTTAACTTTCTCATGTCTGCACTTCCACCGTCCATTTACCCCAATGGACCCAACCAGTCCAACCGACTGTCATATTCTTACCTTTCGCTGCACTTACTCATGCACCGAGTTTCGTTCAAGTCTTTCATTATATGTTTGGGTTCCATTCAACTCTCCCAGAACTCCATCAAATTTCCTCTTTTCCTAACCAATTCCCAAACTCTCAAACAGAAAAGGAAAGAACACGAACAAACAAGAACAATACCATGAAAACCAAAAGAAATACGACACTGCAACAAAGTGGTATGGCCATACACTATACATACAAAAATCCGCAAATCAAACATAACAAACCACAAAAGACCAAAAGCACAATACTGGAAACAAACACCATGACTCGATCCCCATGGTCCCCAATGCTTCCGAAGGAAAATTCAACCTAATCCTTCTCCAAGATTTCATGGCAGTATCTTTTGCCATGCAATCCCCTACATCATACTACCATAACCACATAATTTTCAACACATAAATAAAAATAACAACATACCAGTTGTCTTACCTTATTGTGCCAAGCACACTAACCTGTAGCTGAATACACATGTCAACCGTATGTACCAAAAATCAAGACAACATATCTATCAATTTGAAATCAACTTTTACCAAGACTAAAAAACATGTCATAATCAACAATCAACTCACATTCATCATTCTATTGGCAATATGTTGCAATATGTTGTCCTTGATGGCAACCTACTTGATGAAGTTTTTCTTGATGGAAACCTACTTGATGAGTTTCCTTTTGATAAGCAACCTATGTGTTAAAGATGTAAAAATGATGTTTCTACAAGTCAATTTAGATGTGACAGAGAAATGAATTCCAGTAAGTGCCAGAAAAATGAAACATGAAATATTTCTCAATGTATACGCAGGTTTTATGAAGGAAACCCATGTATGGATGCAATGTATATGCTACTTTTATGAAGGCAACCTGCGTATACATTCAGAATTAGTAAATACACAGTTTTTATGAAGAGAAGTCGCGTATCCACGTGGATAAGGATGATCCAAGTCGCATATGCCTTTTGTGCTCTAAAAATATAATACCAAGAGGCATTACCATGGTATTAGCCCATATTTTTTAGAATTGTGTCATCTATTTGATTCCGTACAAAGAATACCATCGGCAGTTGTGTGGTTTTGAATCATGGTATTGATAAAGGCTAAATATATATAAGGAGAAGAAGATCATAGTGCAATGTGTGCATGAGTAAGGGTTGTTACTGAATAATTTTCTCTAAGGTATATCTGCATGGGATGAACTCTGTTTTAATTGATGGATCTGAATCTATGATGCATCCATGGATACAATGATGGTTCCAGATCTCTAGATCTGAAATGACTATGCTCTTGTGTGATCAATTGAAGAGATGATTAGATCTATGACCTGGCACAAGTTTTCTGAAGTCAAGTGAAGAAATCTGAGTAAGTTCTATGGATCTGGTTCATTCTGCAAAATTTATATTTGCATATCTATATGCTAGTTTGTCTTAGTAAAAGCGTGTATATACACGGGTTTGCTTCAGAAAAGGCACGTATGGCAGTTAGAGTTTTCTGAAGCTTATTGCAAATTTTTTTCTATTATTCCTGCTATTTGTCTACTGTCTGTCAATGAAGTCTTCTTGTAGATCTGGGTTGTTTGAATACTGTATATGCTGCTAAGTTGATTATGTACAAATTTGATCAATGAGAGAATAAAAGTGGTTGATGGTGACTAACTGATGAAGGGTTTTGCATTTCTAAAGATATCTGACTGAAAGCCTCAGATCTGGATCTAAGACTGATTACATTCTAAAAAACAGTATTCACAAAGCTATACGCATGTTGGTGTGAAGGAAAGCACGTATACATGCGGGTTCAGTGAAGTGAAGTAGCGTATGCATTTTAAGTTGATGAATGTTCAGGGTTGAGTTTGTATCTGCATATTTATTCTGAAGTCTGGGTTATTTCTGAGTTATGGTTACAGTGGTTTCACTATTCTTATTGAATTATTGGGTAAAGTTTATGTTTGTTTATGTTTATGAAGAGTTGGGTTGATGTAGTTTGATCCAGTATGAAAATTGATGAAATGTGGTCTGCAGTGGTTCTAAGGGTTGAAGCCTTTAGTATGGAAGTAGAAGCTTCCTGCTAGTAGAAGCTGGTGTTATGATCCAGGGGGTTGAAGCTCTTTTCCAGTAGTGGCTGGTAAACGAGATTAGGGGTTGTAGCTCCCTTCCAGTAGCAGCTGTAAAATGAGAGAAGGTTGTAGCTTTCTGCAGGTAGATGCCTGCGTACTGATATGAGTCTGCATCAATACAATAATGTAAATAGTTTTCCATATAATAAATATTGAAGACAGAGACGACAACAGCAGTGGTTTTCTCCCGAATTAGGTTTTCACCTTAAATATTGGTGTTCATGTGTGTTTCTCTTGTGTGATGATTTATACTGTTGTTACTGCACATATTTACTGATTATCTAATAAATGCATGACTGGTAAACCTAGTTAAAGATTGTTCCTGAAAATTATTTCTAATCTGAAAAATTATATCAGTATACGCTAGTTTCCTTTATTATATGTGCGTGTATACATGATTTGGGTTCATCAAAGTCACATATGGAATTCTGTAAAGAAAAAGCTAAAATATTTTTTCAGTAAGCTCTAAATATTGATTCACCCCCCCCCCCTCTCAATATTTTTCTCAACACATTCATAATACATAATTCTACAACTATCACCTACTTACACTCAATTACATATCAACTATCTCAACACATTAGTACGACCATCTCAAAACATGATCATTTCTTCATGCAACCTTATAAACACATACTCATATCATGTGATTAGTCAAACAATTAAACAAGCTATAAATGTATCATGTTAGATAAATGAACTAGACAACATAATAGACACCAAACACTCAACATGAGATATATGACATAATCAAATAGTCCAGCACCAAGTATACGACATAACAAAACTCATACCTCAATGTATCTGAGGGGAGACTATCTTGTCTGCACAATCAATCTATATTAGCATGATATAACGTCACACTATATCAACCCAATCATAAATAAGATCATGATATCTGTAAAAATATATAGCTAACATGTTCACATCATAAACTCATAAGAAAATTTCATTCATGGATAAAAATTACAATACAATATCACAAATATATCGACTCATATATGAACGTAATAACCCTAACCATCTACATAAGCCAATCCAAAGAAATACGATACATATAACATCAAGATCATAATGAAATAACCCTAATCATTAAATTACTATCATATAACAACAACAAGCTATATATCATGTTCATCAACAACATGTAACCTAATCATCAAGATAACTATCATACAAAAACAAAAAGTTAACCTATATCATACTCATCAACAATATGTAACATAACTAACATAAAACAAAAATAACAATGCATACCACCACAAGTTGTTACCATTCATGAATATGCGGCACATGTACATATGACTGCACTAATCAAATAACATTTATAATGTATGTAACCATAACATCAATATAATGATAGGAATACTTGTAACCATAATGCATATAGCAATCCTTAATGTACATATCTACATGCCCAACATCCAAACCTGTATGAAAACAAGCTCTTCCCTCGAATTCCAATGCTGCAACTTCACTTTGATGGTTTGTAACTCCTGCTCTATATTAGCCAACACATTAGCATCTTAACATACCAATATCATCATGATGACCTAATTGCATACAATGAATTTATGCACAACAACCTTCACCAAACCAATGCAAACTTGACGATATGCATCCACTTGACATGTATAGCCAATCATGAATGACCAATGCATGTCCCACATATAGTGTCACATAAGCAAGCATACACGGAGAACACACAATCATGACCAATATTTGACCTATCATAAACAAGCAATGCATACAAAACATGTAGCAACATGTAAGAATGTGTGCATGAAAAATACATAAGAAATAACAACACATAACTATTCATACACTCATGACAACATGTTGACAACAATACCAACAACACTTCCATGGCGACACCACTTCCACCATGGCCAACACAACACGGATGCAACAAGCACATACACCATAGGTATGAGAAACACATATGTAACCAATAGAAAAACATGACCATCACACAACCCATCTAGTCCAAGGGTTGAACCATGCTCTGATACCACTCTATAATACCCTATTCCCACATCTATCCAAGAAACCAACCAAACATGGTATATATGTGATGAGAGTCAACTAATATGAGATATAACCTCCTATATTACCTTAAGAAAGTGGAATTGATGAAAACTTGACAAAAAAACCTTACACAACATCAACAATACCTCGAGGAGGGAACCCAACCTCCCAGACCCCTCAGCTCTGAAGGGGAACTGATTTTTGACCCTTTTTAGCCTTAGCCTTGGGCATGTAAGGGAAAGAGAGCAGCTAGAAACCTATAGCCATGGGCATACCAAGGCAAGGTCGCGGCCAGGGCCCCAAAAAGTCAAATCTGTGCCTGCAACTCCAGGATTTGTGCCACCTTTTCAACCCCAGAGCCTAGGTCACTGCCCAAAACTTCATGAAACTTTAGGATATGATAAATAAAATTGAAACAAAGGTATGGACACAATCACATCATTGAGAACTCATCTATACCCCTCCTGGCCATGACGACAATTTCGTCAAACATGTCACAAAAATTGCATCTGCGGGTATAAAAAATAGATTTAAACATGGGGGTATCTTACTTATCTGAGAATAAATAAGAAGCATTTCTCCCCTACATCATAAGCTAATATATTCTATTTGACCATAGATACATTATGTATTAATTTATAGGTAAAAACATAGATAGATCCATACATCATCACTAATCGAATACATGTTTATAACCAACACAATAAAAACAAAAATACAATGGATACAACAATAAATAAGTCCATACATAAACCAATACATTTGCATGCCAAGCACCAGAGGAATGAGCTCTTCATTACTGAATTTAAAAACCAACCAGATATGGGACTTCCACGTTCCACCCGACCATATATTGGCTGAGCCAATTTTGACTTCATCTAGTCACCCTGTGCCATATTCTGAGCATGAATGTGGGACTTTATCAAACACATCAATCAACACCAAACCAGGGCTCCAGAGATTAAACTGTCTCAACCCCAAACCAGTGATTCCACTTCACTATTGGACATCACTAACCATCACGGATTGGTCTCCACCCAAGCTTCTCTAGGGATCCACAGTGTTTGTTCCAACCAAGGATCGAGGACTAGTAACTCAACCCCAGTTGTTCTCGGGCTCTAGAGCATTTGTCCAACCAAGGCTCCAGGACTAGTACCTCAACCCACCTAGGGCTCCAGAGTGTTTGTCCAACCAAGGTTATAGGACTGATAATTCAACCCAATAGTTGTCCATCAGGCTCCAGAGCATTTTTCAACCCAAGGCTCCATGAATTAATAACTCAACCCAACAGCTAAAGGAATCATGAGAACCAACCATAAAAAAAAAAATTTAAATAAACCCACAATACCATGTCTATCCAAGAAATGGAAAGGATAGGAAAATCCACATGCATACACCATGCATGCCAAAACTAGTGAGGAAAACATACATGCAACTCAGTACATGTAATCAAATCCCATTATAGTTGTTGTTCCGAATGTTTTCGTATGCTTTCTTGCTCTTCTTTTGCCTTATTACTCTAAATCACCAAGTATCCACACTCTCCAAGATTGCTCCAAGAAAACTCTACGTATCCAAGAGTATGAGAGAGAGAAAGAGAGAGAATAATGAGATAGCTCCAAAAATGCACTAACCAAAAGCTTAATCCAAAAAACTTGCCAACTAGTCCTCAGATGCCTTTTTATTAATGAGGCCTCTATTTTCTTCATTTTCCATTATTTTACTTAATTTTACTCCTCACATGAAACCTGTGACCTTTCACCTTCCTTTTCTCCTAATTTCCATTATTTTCATAAATCAAATGCCAATTAATGCCTTATGCCTTTCCAAAGTCTTTGCCTTTTCCTTTGCCAATTTCCTTTAGCCATAATAAACCAAATGAACACCCTCTAGGATTTTTTTCCCGCCATTCATCTTGGAATATGTGTCCCATTAACCATGGCCTTATATATATTTTTTGCATTGATTTTTTCTAGGGATGTTACAGGAGAAATGCATTGAACAACTTAATGATGTTAGCTTCCAACATCATTTCTATATCAAAAAAATTGATGGGAAAACACTTATATGGGGAAAAAATATTCAACTGCTGCAAAATGGTTGTCATCATCATATTTGGTATTTTTGAAGTTCATTCTAGATCATCCAATATTTTCGTCAAATATATTGTTATTACAATCAGTTGTTGAAGTTGATAATGCACGAAGGCAGAAGAGAGATATAGATTATTATGAATGTCTGGAAGAAATTAAAAAATATACTATATATACATATGAGTACTTTTATGTTGTTGATTCAGTTTGGTCAGAGTCTCTTTCCAATAATCAAAGTGATATCGTTTCAAGATCAAAAAATGAAGATACACTTTTGAAGACTCAATTTATTTGGCCACAAAATGTGTCAAATGAACATGTGGAAAGAAACATTGTTGAACAAAAACAATCTCAAGGTATTATTAATTCTTCACAGGTAGAGGAAAAAGAAATGTACATTGGTTCCAAAATATCTTGTGCATAACACGAATCCATGGAAGATGTTTACAGGGGTTCAATACATGATATTATGGAGGGTCATATGATCGCAATGTTAGGAGATGGAGATGCACGTGGCTATCCATTCTGGGTTTCTAAGGTTATAAAGTTATTTACAGAAAATGAATCTGTTGCAGGTGTTGAAGTACATTGGTATGCTAAAAATATTGATCCAGGTGGATATTGGTGGCCACCCACCTATTCCAGTTAGAACCCCACCGTTTTTTCTTTCAATTTTTCAATTTCCTTAATTGTAGCACAATTTACTATTTTTGGTAGTTTTTTGGGTCCTGGATTTTCGTAGCCATTTTGAGGCCCTAAAAGGAATTTTTTTGGATAGATAATCAATCGAAAGTTGTATTCCTTGGATAGATATTTATAACAAGGTATTGTGCACGTCAAACATAGATCGTTTGCCAAAGTTACGATCCTGAGAAGTTGATGTACCAATTTACCCCAACGGGGCCCACAGTTTTGGTGATTCATCTCTTAGAGTTAGGTTTTTGGATGTTTAGGGTTTTCCATTGTTTCTCAATAATAAATAGGCCTTTGGGCCTCATTGTAACACATTTCAGAGGCATGTATCCACCACATCTCTTCTCAGAGATAAGCTACCATTGCCTAATCTAGTTTAGTTCCATTATATTTCTAAGTGATATTAATGAAATGAAATGTTATTTCTGCTGCATCTCTATATTTATGGTTATATATATGTATTCTATTACATTAATTTCTAAGTTTAGATAAGTGGTATCAGAGTGGTCTGCTATTTCTCTATTTTTCTTTGCATGTTCCCAACAAGGTCAGGGTATAAGGAGTTAGGGAACGAACTAGTTGAATTTGCAAGACTAGCCTCACAAACCCCGACGACCTCCCATGGCAGAAGAAAAGAAATATGAGGGAGAAGGAGATCCATTTAAAATATTTCTAAAATAATCCCTCGAGCGAAAAAGGAATGCGACGATGGAAAAATTTTCCCAGATCCTTTGGCAGATGCCCACATGCAATGCATATTCATCTGACAGTCACTCTGGAGGTACCACTCCCTTCAAGGGACAAATCAAATTTGGCATTCCCATATTTGAAGTCTAGATAGATGGTTAAATATGTTAGAAGGATATTTTTCAGTTCATGATTTTTCCAATAGGGAAATATTAATTTTTCTCTTCTCAAATCCACCCCCCATGTCAAGGACTAGTGGGAAACCTATTGCGAATAGAGAGACAAGAGAGAACCCTCACTATTTTCAATAGAACCCACTTGGAATTTTTTCCAATATGTCATCAAGGAACAATATTAACCCATGGGGAGATATGAGGACAAGTAAATTCAATGGACTACACTGCGAAAACAAAGGGATCAAGATGTGCATGAGCTGACAAATCTATTCCATACCCTGCGCAAAAAGTTGGGTATCAAAGATTCAGAGAAACATCTGGTGCTTAAGTGCTGCAGTTGCTTGTACAGATACATTAAGGAGGAAACATAGTTCCTTGACATCTCCTCACTTGGTGCAACATACCGATATGCTGCCAAGATCGAGACAATATTTAAATAGAAGATCCAACCGTATGGGGTTGTCAAATATGGGAAACTCTTGCACCAAGGAAAGTGGCTCACCAGGGACCAAGTTCCGCAAAAGTTTCCCCATCTCATGGAGACACTCAATGCATTTTGGACCATTTCTTCCTAAGGGGGGAGGAATGAACCAGCTGGATATTGGTGTCCACCCACCTATTCCACTGGGACCCCCACCATTTTTTCTTTTATTTTCAGTTTCCTTAATTGTAGCATAATTTACTATTTTTGGAAATTTTTCGGGTCCTAAACTTCTAGAGCTTTTTTTAGCCCTAAACAACGTTCTTTTGGAAAACGAGAAAAATATGAGTCTTTGATTGATATTTGTAGTCAAAAGTTATATTCCTTGGATAGAAATTTACAACAAGGTATCGTGCACATCAAATGGAGATCATATGCCAAACTTACGACCCCGAGAAGTTGATGTACCAATTTACCCCAACGAGGCCCACACTTTTGGTGATTCATCTCCTAGGGCTATTTTTTTGGATGTTTAGGATTTTCCATTGTTTCTCAATAATAAATAGGCCTTTGAGCCTCATTGTAACACATTTCAGAGGCATGTAGCTGCCACATCTCTTCTCAAAGATAAGCTATTATCGTCTGAGCTAGTTTAGTTCTATTATGTTTGTAAACATATTTATGTTATGTGATATTATTGAAATTAAGTGTTATTTTTGTTGCATATATATATTTATGGTTATATTTGTATTATGTTGCATTATTGTCTAAGTTCAGATCAAATACACACCCATTCAATGGTGTGTACAAGCCAGAGATGGTTTTTGATAAAAAAATTGGCAGAAAGAGAAAAATAAAGGGTACAAATATAAATCGTCGCTGCATAGACCTCATAAATTAGAGGAAGTTGACATACTTGTTTGTGACTTAATTTTAAAAAAGAGAGGAACTCTTCTCTTTAGGACGATAGAGATTCTGAAGAGGTTTCTACTAGAAGAAACAATGTTGAGATGGGAGTCCGTTGAACCCATTCGTAGATCTATAAGACTTTTGAAACCTGAAATGGTGGGCATGCATGTTCACTCAGATGGGGCACTAGTTGATGAAAGAGAAGAATATGGAACATCTTCATCTACATCCAGTCATTCATCTGAAGATGTGAATTCTGATGGTGTGTAAGAACATATGAGTGATTTTGAATAATTGTTTAAGACAATTTATGTAAATTATGTTTGCATGGTAACTTGAAATAAATATTTTAACTTCCATATGACCTCACGTGAAGTTATGAGTCATTTTTATGTTTGTTGGATTATAGATTTTAATTATGATGAATTCATTTGTTTAGAATATTCACAATGCAATAATAACTTAGATAAATAATTTATGCTTCATTCAATCTACAATTATTGATATTTTGATTATTTTTGTCATCTAATTTATTCATAATGTCATGGTTGAAATATGATGAAAACTTAATGTTTTCTAATTCTATGGTTGAAATTTTTTTTTTTTTTTTTTTTAATTTTTAACACTATGGTTGAAACCAATTAGAATTTTAGAGATTTTTAGTTTCATGATATTATATGTCTAACGACATGTATGAAAATTGTTGGAATTTTAATGCGTTTTGAATCTTATTATTTTATATTTAACGTCATTACTAAAAAATGTTAAAGTTGTACCCGAAAAAAGAAAAATGTTATTCTAGCAACAACATTAGTGTGTTTTTTTCATTTATTTTGCATAGAAAAATTGGTTTTACTAACATTTTTAAAAAATGTTGAAAATTAACCTTGAAAAAAATAAAACATCATTTTGGAATACACACTTTTCGTTTTTGGGCCATTTTTCAGTTTTTTTGGGGTTTTTTTTGCTAGAGTTCTTGTTTTGAGTTTACAATTCCCATTTCAAAGTTTACATTATTAACAACACTTGTAGAGAAAATCAGAATGTACCTTTTTAGGTATTACTTTTTATCGATGTTTTTTTACATGGAGTTACACACACATGACATCAAAATCAATCCCCAAATGCATTCAATTCATTGAATTTTTCAAAGTTTCCATATTATTTTGAATAATTTTTGCTGCAATATTTCATTACTCCCATTCATCTAAATTTTAAACCATTGTAACAAAAATATACCCAAGTAAATTTCTACCCAAACAAAATTTTGGCCCATCTATGACGACCCCTTTTCCTCTTGTTTCTTAACAAAGTGATATTGGATCTTAAAATAAACTTTATATTCTTTGTTATTTTAATGCAATATTGATTATCACATCGATTGAGATGTCACCGTTGTTGTCAATGATGGTCCAAGAAAATGTAGTTAATTTTTACCATTAGTTGTACTCCATTTCATTACATCAAATAGGGAGACAAATCTCTATAATGCATGCCTACAAGAAGGATTGTTACAATTTTGTCTTAGAAGGAAGTCGTGTTGGATTAAAGTACAACAAAAATATGTTGTTACATGTCCATATAACATTGAAGGCTTAACATATGCTCTCCATCCAAGAGACTACTATAATCTGTAATGAACAAATCCTCTACAATAAAATATTCCAAGCTAAGGTGAAGATTAAAATACAAAAATTCCATGAATGTGTTTGAACCTCAGAGGAGCCTGCAGATCTATCTCTCCCTGCAGATTTGTCACAAAAGTAAATCATTTCACCTATGAAATAAAATCACTAGATTATGCAAAGTTATTTTGTAAATAAAATCCTTCACAATTTGATTTGCAAGATATCTCCATTTATTTTCTCATAACTTAACCCCTTAATTTACCTAACTTCAAATAAAATAAAACTACACATGTCTACTCCAGTTGATTCCTAAAACAAATTCAAATAAACGTTGAAATTAATGGACAAGTTTAATCCAATTGAACACAAGTCGACCTTGTTTTGATTGACATGAATAAGTATAAATACAAGTAATTTCTCCTCATTTCACCACCAAATTTGAATAATAAAAAGATAAGTGAAGAATCTTGGGTCTGTTGGAGAAGTAAAAAGTTTCACATCTCATGAGCCTAGGATTTGTTTGAAGGAGCAAGGCTTGGTTTTCTATCTCTATTTAGATTAAGGTTTCTTGGTGGGTTATTCTAATTAGTTTTGAAAGCTATCTTCAGTTGGAATTCAACCCCTTTGGTGGAATTTTGTAACATCTTCAGGTTAAAAATCGATCTAATAAATTTTATAAAGGAAAAATAATAACCAAGGCCATGGGACACATATTCCAAGATGAATGTTGGGAAAAAACATAGCGACAATGATCACTGTTGATTAATTAAAAGCTACAGAAATTGGCAAAGGAAATGGAAAAGTATTTGAAAAGGAATGAGACATTTATTGGAATTTTGCTTATGAAAATAATGGAAAATAGGAGAAAAGGAAGCTGAGAGGTCACAAGTTGCATGTGAGGAGGAAAATGAAGGAAAAATAATGGAAAGTAAAGAAAATAGAGGCCTCGTTAGTAAATAGGATTTTTAGGATCAATTCATAACCTTTTGTCAGTTTTAGCTTGGATCTCTATCTCTTTTATTCTCTCTCTCTCATACTTTTGGACACTTAAAGTTTTCATGGAGTACTCTTGGAGGAGTGTGACTTACTTGGGATTTCGAGCAAGAAGCCAAAGGAAAAGCAAGAAATCATAAGAGGATAGCGGTATCAACAACTACAACGAGTTTTTCTTGCAGGTACTGAGTTGCATGTATGCTTTCCTTGCTAGTTTTCACATGCATGGCATATACATGCGGTTATTTGGTTATGATATGTCGTTTCCATGGTTGATTATCTAGATTGGCAGTGGTTTTTCTTAGCCTTGCCATTTCCTAGATAGCCATGGTGTTGTGGGTTTTCCCTTTTGTTTTCTGATTGGTGCTCACGTGCCACTAGGGGAATTTCGAGGTCTAAAATGGGCCTCCTAAGGAAATTATAAAATAGTAGTGGAAATAATAAAATAATATTACATTACATCATCAAATTTTCGAGGGAAAAAAGGAAAAACTACTTTTTCAACTTATCTCGTTATCGGTTTACTCAAATTTCGAGCGAGAACACTCGTTGGATGTAGAATTTGATTCCTTGTCTAAGGAGTACCCATGTTGCATACTTTCGATGGACCTTTCTACATGAAAAATTAGAAATACATGAAAAGGATGATTGCAATCACATTTTTTCATGCATTTCTCATTTTTCGTGTAGTAGAGTCCATCGAAAATATGCAACATAGGTATGCTTTGGATTAGGAATTAAATTTTGCATACAACGAGTAATTTTGCTTGAAATTTGAGTAAAACGTTAGGGAGATAAGTTGAAAATACAAGTTGAAAAAGTAGTTTTATTATTTTATTATTTTTTATTATTTTTACTTTTTTACCCCAAAAATGGTGAATCATCTCCCATGATTGACATCATCGTCTTGAATCCTATTGGTTCTTATAAAGTTTATTTTGGTTGTACTTTTTTCTTAGGAGGCCCATTTTAGACCTCAAAAGTTCTCTAATGCTTATGGTTGTGGGTTGAGTTATTAGTTCCTAGAGCCTTGGTTGGAAAAATGCTCTGGAAGCCCTGTAACAACTTAGGTTGAGTTACTAGTCTTGGAAGCCTTGGTTAGAAAAACACTATGAAGTCCTTGGTGGGTTGAGTAACTAGTCTTGGAGCCTTTGTTGGAAACTCTCTGGAGCGCGATGGAATTTGTGGGTTGAGTCACTAGTCCTAGAAGCCGAGTTGGAACAAACACTCTAGATCCCTCAAAAACTTTGGTAGAGATAGATCTAGTGATGGTTAGTGATGTCTGGCCATGAGGTGGAATCACGGGTTGAGGTAGTTTGGCCTATAAAATCCCTAGTTTGGTTTTTCTTGTTTTATTCCATGAGATCACACATTCATTCCTAGAATATGGCGCGGGGATGATTGGTTGAAATAGATATTTGGTTCAGCCCAATCTATGGTCCGATGGTATGTGGAAGTCCCTGACTTGGTTGTATTTGCATATGATAATAAGATCTTCCTTCCTATTGTATTTTATGATTAAATGTACTTTTTATTATGTGGCTTTAATGGTTTTTCTATCATTTCTATTTCTCTGGTTATATGTTGGTTATAATAATGGTTTTTGACAGACTTGAGTTATGGATCTCATCATGTTTTGGTTAGTAGATAAAATGTTAATGAATGAATGACCTAATAGATGATATTGCATCCAATATGAGAGGGAATCAGACCTTCTTAACTAATTTCATATAAGTACGAAGCTCATATGTTCATATGTGTTCTTATGACTTGTACATTACATGTTTATGATGTGTTTGGAGAAATGTTTGTCATGGTTAGGATGAATCAGGTCAGTTCCTTGTTCAGGTTTTTATTTATAGGCCTTGCCTTCTTGTTGTTCATCATTAATGAGAGTTTCATCAAGTTCTGGGTAGAGGCCTGAGTCCTAGCCCTAAAAAAGTGGCTCATAATTCAGGGTTGATGGCATAGAATTTAAGAATGTAAACTTCTGTGATCCATATCCATTATTCAAATAAAAATATTTGGGAAATCACATCAAAAATAATAGAGTCGACACGTTTCAAACTACCGAGTGTTTGTGATGTGATTTCCCAAAATATTTTTATTTGAATAATGCATAGAATTCCCTGAAAAATAATGTTGTCACATGGATTCCCTTGTTATGGGAGAGATTGGAGGTTAAAAATCATATTGAGGGCCTTTCATGGGAGTGATTTGGGACTAACTCAGTTAAAAAGTAGGTTAACTAAGTGGTTGGGCACCTGGAGTGGTTGGTTAGCTCCTTAGGGTCATGTAGCTCCCGAGGAAGGTTAGTTTGGTTTTGGTTTGTCGATTCCACTTCCTTAACTATACTTGGGGAGTTGAATCATATCATAGTAACTATTCGTCACATGTTTACCCTCTGTGAACCGATTAGCTTGGGTAAATGTGTGAGGAGGGTGGTACAAAGTGGTATCAGAGCATGGTTAAACCCTTGGAAAGGATGGGAAGAATGTTTTTTCATGCATACATGTCGATTGCATATGTTGTCATTACGTTTTTGGCCTTTGTGTTTGTTATGTATTCATTATGGTATTTATGGTTACAATTGTGTTGTCATTTATAATTTATGTTGTTTTTGTTGGGATGTGTTTTTCATACATGTATATCGGTTGTACATGCATTGGTTATGCATTTCAGTGTGTATATGTTGTTGAGCATTCATCATGTCTAGTTGGTGTTATAGTTGCGACATCATGAATGGTAAGTGGGATGATGATTGAGATGATGTATATATACTACTATGATTATGTTTATACATGTATTTTTCTAATTTGATTGTTCTTGCAGATGAGATATCCTCCCCTGAACTATACTAAGGTATGTTGGTTATGTTTATGTATTGGTTCAGCTAACATGATATACTTGTAGGAAGAAGAAAATCAAAGATGACTAGAAAAATGGTGGATTATAGTTCACAAAATTCTCCTTATAGATTAGATGAGAAACGTGGCGATGAGTACTCCCCTCACATATCAGACACATTGAGATGTTTGAAGGTAGAAATAAGGAGTTGAAAAGTAGATAATGACAGAATCATTCAGTCGCAGGAAAGACTTTCCAGAGCATAGGAGAAACAAGTAGAGGTCAATGCAGGCATCCTTAATTGTTTGTTGGGCTTATAGAGACAAGGACCACTTAGGATTATTCATGGAAAAGAGGACAAGACTAATGGAGCCTATGGTAGCAGGTGTCATGGTGGGAATAGGTCCAACAGAGATGACATGGTCAGAGATGGAAGACTCTTGGATACACCTGATAGATAAGGAAAAGGACATGGTATTTACTCTAGTTTTGGTTCAGATAGGTACCATGGTCATCATCACTATCATCCTTACAAGATGAGTGATAGGGGATATTTACCGAATGAGTTCAAGAAATAAAATCCACCTACATTTGATGGAGAAATGAAGAAGTCATAAGATGCAGAAGTGTGGTTACTTGGGATGAATAAGTTATTTCGATTGCATGATTACTCAAAGAACATGAAGGAAAAAATAGCTACATTTAATCTTAAAGGTATAACGTACATTTGGTGGGAAGATGTAACGAATGTCATAGGTATTCATGAAGATGAGTTGCATTGGAGTGAATTCAAGATACTTTTCAAGAAGAATTATCTATCGGAGAGATACTATGATGATAAGGCAAAGGAATTCTATGAGATGAAGATGGGATCTATGACCAATTATTAGTACACTAGCATATTATTGAAGTTATTGAGTTGTGTGCCTTATACAAAAGAGGAGAAATAAAATATTTAAGGATTCATGAGTGGGTTGTCAGTAGCATTCAAGGACATAATTGAGCTTTATGATCCTAGATCATTGGAGGAAGCCATTAGAAAGTTTAAACATTGTTATGAGCAATTGAAGAACATGTCTGAGACTAAGAAGGATTGGAAAGGTAATGCGAAGAATAAAGGAATATGGAATAAGAAGCGAACAAGACCCCAGGACACAGGTAACAAAGAGAATACAACACCTCCTAATAATTTCAACGCATATGACAGAGGATAGAGATTTGAATCTGAGGAGAAAAACAAGTGTGATGGCAGGAAGCCTTTACAATGTTGGAATTTTGGTAAGGATCATCACATGAGATATTTCCCACAAAATTAGGGTGGCAGAATGCACATCTACAATGCTTAGGAAGCATAGACAATGGGGGAAGTTGGACAAAGTATTCCATAGATTTATGCAGAATTGGATAATAGGTAGGTAGATCACCAGGAATTTATTATCAAGATGGACGGTAAGCTTTGTGATCAAGTTGTTTCTATTTTGATTTCCCTTGTATCTAATTATAGTTATGTTAACCCTCACCTGGTGGATAAATGTGGATTGAATAAATAAGTACATGTAGAATCTTGGTTAGTGTAGTTGGCTATAGGTACAAATAAAACAGTGCATAATTGGGCAAGATCTTATGCATTTGAACTGAATGTTATGCCTACATCTATAAATCTAAATGTAACTCCGTTGGGATCATACAATATATTGTTGGGTATGGAATGGTTTTATATTCGTAGGAATAAGGTGGATTGTTATGGAAAGGATATTAAGTGTTTGGATGAAAATCACGAACATAGAATCTTGTAGGGTAAGAAGAAGGCAACATCAGTTAGAATGGTCACAACTATGCAGAAAAATCATAGTCATAGGAAAGGATGTGTGTTATTTGTAGTACATATTTATAGTGATAAAAGTAAGGATGTTGAGGATGCATAATTTTTAAACAGGTACCCAGCTCTACAACAGTTTTAGGATGTATTTTCCGCAAATATTCCAAAGCTACCACCTCACAGGGAAGTGGACTTTTCTATTGAGTTGGTACTACGGGAAACACCAACATCAAAGGAACCATATAGGATGAGCACACCAAAGTTAGTGGAAATGAAGTTGAAGTTGAAATAAATTCTTGACAAGGGATACATTAGGCCAAGTGTGTCACCTTAGGGTGCTCCAGTGTTGTTTTTAAAGAGAAAATATGGTAATATTACACTATGCATTGATTACAGGCAGTTGAATAAGGTAAATATTAAGAACATATATTCATTGTTAAGGATTTATGATTTCTTTGACAAGTTGAAGGGACCAGTGGTGTGATCGAAGATTGATTTGAGATCAGGATACCATTAGGTACACATTAAAGAAGAGGACATCTACAAGACTACTTTCCGGACCAGGTATGAGAATTATGAGTTTGTTGTAGCTCCTTTTGGTTTGACTAATGCTCCAACTATTTTTATGTGCTTGATGAATAGTGTATTGTGTTCTTATCTATACAAATTTGTTACTGTATTCATTGATGATATATTGATATATTATGAGAATGAGGAAGATCATGTCAAACACTTAGCAACAATATTGATATTGCTAAGAGAGCATCAATTGTATTCCAAGATTAGTAAATGTAGTTTATTTTGAGACAAAGGTACATTACTTAGGACATGTTGCCTCCAAGGAATTCATAGCAGTAGACCCAAAAAATATCATATCTATCATGGAATGGGTAGCTTCTAGGAATTTGGATGAGGTTAGATCATTCATGGGGTTAGCGGGTTATTATAGGAGGTTCATTAGGAAATTATCACATATTTCGTATCCTATTACATCATTGCAAAGGAAAGGTAAGAAATTTTAATGAACAGAAGAATGTGCAACTAGTTTCGATCAATTAAAACATTTGTTGACAAATGCTCCAGTTCTAAAAATCACAGATCCAGACAAATAGTTTGTGGTATGTACAGATGCTTGTAAGAGAGGACTTGATGGGGTTTCGATGCACAAAGGAAATGTATTATGCTATGAATCAAGGAAATTGAATGAGCACAAGAAATATTATGTGATGCATCATCTTGATTTAGCAATCATCATCCATTCTTTAAAGATGCAGAGACACTATTTTCTTGGCAGATGGTTCATATTGATGAGTGATCACATTGGATTGAGATACCTATCTTACCAATATAATTTTAATGCCATGTAAGCTATATGGTTGGCCATGATCATTGAGTTTGACTTCGAGATCAGGTACATTAAAGGGAAAGAGAACAAGGTTGTGGATGCTCTTATCAGAAGATTACAAGTGAATCATGTAGAAAATATGAGCTCATACCAGATAGATTTACAGGATCTTATCTTACAGGCAGCTCAACAGGATGAGTATAGGGATCTTAGGCACGAGTTACAATAGGGTACAAGTGAACATGACGTGGATTATCATCTCACATCAAATTTTTTGGTTAGCTTTAGGGACAGGATATATGTGCTAGACAAAAGTGAGCTCAAGAAGTTTATTGTGAGGGAATTTCATGCTAATTCGTATTCAAGTCACTCAGGATATCATAAAACATTGGCAGTGGTGAATAAGTTATATTATTGGATAGATTTGAACAGGGAAGTGGTAGATTTTGTGGCTATATTCTTGGATTGTCAATAGGTATAAGTAGAGTGTAAGAATCCAAGTGCTTTACTACACTTGATTATGATTCCAGAGTGGAAATGGGAGGTCATTTCCATGAATTTCATTACAGTTTTTTTGAGGACGTCTAGAAAACTTGATTCTATCATGGTTGTAGTTGACATGTTTACAAAGGTAGCACACTTCATTCCAGTGAAGTCTACTTATACAACTAATGATGTATCACATGTCTTCATCAGATATGTAGTGAGGTTGCATGGTGTACCAAAGAAGATTGTATTATACAGGGATTCTAAGTTCACTTCTAGGTTCTGGAAAGAGTTATTTTCAGGATTGGGTATAGATTTGGCCTTTAACACAACTTATCATCCGAGGACATATGGATAGACAAATAGGGTCAACAATATTTTGTAGGACATGTTGAGAATGTATGTGATGCATCAACAACGAAAATGGGTACAATATATTCCATTGGTCAAATTTGGATACAACCATGGTTATCAGGAGTCATTGAGGATGAGTTCATTTTAGGAAATCTATGGGCATAGTTGTAATACTCCTATAATTTGGAGCGATCCAATGAATAGGGTATTGATTGGAATGGACATGTTGGCCTAGATGGAACAAGAAATGTAGGTTATCAAGAAGAATATAAAGGTAGCACAGGACATGCATAAAAGTTATGTGGATCGGCACAGGGCATAAGGAGTTTTAGGTTGGGGAACATGTGTATTTTCACATCAAACCCAAGAATATATCCTTGAGTATTGTGTCATGTGTGAAGTTATAACCTCAATATTGTGGGCATTTTGAGATCCTTAAGAGGATTTGATCGATGGCCTATCAAATTGCACTGCCTCTGACAGTGAAATTCCATGATGTTTTCCATGTGTCATTACTTAAGAAGTATGCTAAGGATGTTGATCATGTGATTGAATGTTATGTATTGCAGGTGGAACTAAAAGGAGAATTCTAGTCGAAACCTCGATGTCTTTTGCAACAAAAGATGCTCATGCTACAGAATGGAGCAATCCAGCATGTTAAAGTGTAATGGAAGCACTTTCGACCTGATGAAGCTACATGGGAGATGGATGATTAGATGCGGACTATGTATCCTTCACTTTTTTCTGGTTAAGACAAATTAGTTTTTGTATATGTACATATTTATGAATGGTTTTTATTGTAAATATCGCAACAAGCTGTGTTATAAAGCTCTAATAAGAAATATGGTTGTCATGTTGGTTTGATTTTCAGCAGGTTTTTCATTGTAAATACTGCAATGAGCTAAGTTATAAAGCTCCACGGGCAATATTTTTTTCTTTCAATGGTCTTGCTGGTTGTAGATGTCATTGAACACCGAGGACGATTTTCCCCTAAGGGGGAGGGGTTTGTAATAGCCCCGATTTAAAAGACGATGTAATAAATTTTATAAAGGAAATATAATAACCAAGTTCATGGGACATGTATTCCAATATGAATGTTGGGAAAAAACATAGTGATGAGGATCAGTGGTGATTAGTTAATGGATATGGAAATTGGCAAAGGCAATGGAAAAGGCTTTAGAAATACATGAGGGATTTATTGGCATTTTATTTATGAAAATAATAGAAAATAGGAGAAAAATAAGGTGAAATGTCAAATGTTGCATGTGAGGAGTAAAATGAAGGAAAAATAATGGAAAATGAAGAAAGCAGAGGCCTCATTAATAAAAACACTTCTGATGATCAGTTCATAGCCTTTTGTCAGTTTTGGCTTGGAGCTCTCTCTCTTATATTATCTCTCTCATACTCTTGGACACTTAGATTTTTCTTTGATCTCTCTTGGAGGAGTGTGGCTTACTTTGGATTTGGCACAAGAAGACAAAGCAAAATCAGGAAAGTGCAAGTGGACAACGAGATATCCAGCTACAACAGATTTTTCTTGCAGGCATCGAGTTGTATGTATGATTTCCTTGATATTTTTTACATGCATGGCATATGCATGTGGTTATTGGGTTATGATATTTCATTGACATGGAGGATTGCATCGACTGACATTATTTTTTCCTAGCCTTGCCATTTCCATGATAGCCATGGTGTTGTGGGTTTTCCATTTTGTTTTCTGATTGATGCTCATGTACCTTATGGATGTGGGTTGAGTTATTAGTTCATGGAGCCTTGGTTGGAAAAAATATTTGGAATCCCTATAATGGCTTGGGTTGAGTTACTACTCTTGGAAGCCTTGGTTGGAAAAATGTTGTCAAGCCCTTGGTGGGTTAAGTCACTAGTCCTGAAGCCTTGGTTGGACAAACACTATGGAGCCTGATGGCAACTGTGTGTTGAGTTACTAGTCCTAGAAGCCTATTTGGAACATATGATTTTGAGCCCTGGACAACTTTGGTAGAGACTAATCTGGTGATAGTTAGTGATGTCAAGTTGTGAGATGGAATCAAGGGTTGAGGGTTGAGGAAATTCGACATCTGAAAGCCCTGGTTTGGTTTTTCTTGATTTATTCCACGTCCCACATTGATGCTTGGAATATGACACTAGGGTGATTGCCTAAAAGAGAGATTTGATCAGCCCAATATATGGTCAGGTGATATGTGAAAGTCCCTGACTTGTTTTCACTTGCATATGATAAGAAGAACTTCTTTCATATTGTATTTTATGAGTAAATGTACTTGTTATTTTGTGGCTTTAATGGTTGTATTATCATTGATATTTCTCTGGTTATATGCTGGTTGTATGCATGGTTAATGATAGACTTGAGTTGTTTCTCTCATCATGTTTTAGTTAGTATATGAAATTTTAATGAATGAATAACCTAATAGATGATAACGCAGCTAATGTGTGAGGACATTAGACCTTCTTAACGAATCTCAGATAAGTATGAATTTCCTATGTTAATATGTGTTTTTGTAACCCGTAAATTACATTTCTATGATGTGTTTGATGAAATTCCTGTCATGGTTAGGATGAGTCAGGTTAGGTTCTTATTGAATTCTTGCATCACAGAACTTGTCTTCTTTTTATTTATCATTTATTAGAGTTTCATCAGGTTTTGGGAAGAGGCTTGAGCCCTAGCCCTAAAAAATCAGCTCATAATTTGGGATCATTGGCACAAATTTTCCTGAAAAATATTGCAATCGCATAGATGCCCTTGTTATGGGAGCGAATTGATCAGGTGATCATGTCCTAAGTGGAAAAAATGCTCAAATTTAGAACTGCTCAGAACTGGTAATAAATTGATCGACTGGATATTGTTCATCATTATGATCCTAACGCCGTGAACGACATTCAAATCCGATGTCGGATGTTGAAGATATTCAAGTTTTAATTTTGTCCAATAACCTTCAAAACAACGCTTGGGAAGGCAAAATGGCATGTTCAGATTTTTGTGGAAAATGGAAAATTTTATTATTTTTATAAAAAAAATTGGATGGCCAATCAGTGGGTGCCACGTGGCCCGCCCAGAGGCTGCCAAGTGGCCCCAGGCCTCAAGGTTCAAACTTTGAAAATTTGGAAGTTTAAAATTTTTTTGTCATTTGGGCCGACCCGACTCGACCCGACCCGGGTGGGCACGGGTCACCCGCGGGCGGTGTCTACCTGCGAGTCAGGTCTGCATGTTCATGGGTCAAGTGAGAAATGTGGGCGGAGTCTACCCAAGGACCAGCAGTGAACGGAGCAGTGGGTCAGGTGTGAACCGTGGGCAGAGATGGTTGGACGTTGAACGAGCATGCAGAGGTGGCGTGTGAACGCAATGTCAGGTCGAACGTGCACGCGGGTCCACCATACCCATGAGTCCGCCATACCCACGGGTCCCCCATACCCCCACCATACCCACGGGTCGGTTGTGAACGACCGCGGGTCAGCAATACACAGTTATGTTTTATGGTTTGTTAACGTTAAACGCTCCGACCGTTGCGGTTTGCAGGTGACCGCTTTAACCTTAACATTTATTGCCTAATAACCCGCGTGGCTAAACTGGAGTAGATCCCCCAAATTAGGCGGAAATTTCTATTTTGGTGGAGTTAACTCCAGTCCTCCCAAGTTTGGTGGAGGGTTTTTAGGCCAAACTGGACAAAACTTCAGTTGGGCATAAATTTCACTAGGCTAAACCTTTTTGGACGAAATTTTATTTTTATTTTGGGTAATTTTAGGATTCCAAAACCAATGGAGTAGGTTGTAGAGTCAAAAGAGCAGTTATTCAGGTACTTTATCAGTGAGGAATCTTGAAGAGCCATTAAGGCTTAGGGATTGTGGGAGCTGTATTGGGCTATGGTTTACCATTGGAGGTGAAACTATAGTCATTCCTTACTGTTTTTTGTGTTCTGAACTCATTTCTACAGCTATTTTTTCCTGTTTAGGCTTTCTTCACACTGTATAACCATTTTTTAGCATAATAAGAGCAAGGACATGCCCATTTGGGGGCCTTGGACTCGACAGATGTAGCTCAGGAGGGTTGAATTGCCTTATCATTATATGTTGTGTTATATTATGTGATTTATATTTCTATGTTGTTTCAGAGTTAATTATGCTAAACAGTAAAAAGAAATAAGCCTCCTACACACAAAAAGACTCAGAAATTTACCAAAAGCACTTTGTTTCAATTGCAAAACATATAAAACAGTTTTCACACATAAGTTTATGGAAAATGAATACCTTGAACAACAAATAATTAGTTTCATTTTTAGATCATTAGTGTTTACTTCTATTATTTCTATAGACAGAGTCTGTAAAGGGCTAGGCAGCCTCTGGATCTCATCCTTTCTTTAAAGGTGACATATCTAGTAAATTCCCCTACAATCAATCTCTGTAATAGAACTAAGAAGTTCTCACATTTTCATATTAGATTGGTATCATAGCTTATGGTTTTGAGCTAGATTTTTTACTCAGCACTTGTTGTGTGAAAATATTAAGTCATTTGTTTGCAAGTTTTGATTCTTACTAGGTTAAAACTCAAGAGAGGTGAAGGAAAATTGGTTAGTGTACAAACTAATCCACAACCAAGAAGGGTCAGAGAACCACCTCCAAGAGCCTTAGAAGTAGCTACAAGCATGTCTTCAAGAGAAGGTGAAACTCCTAAAGAGATGGATCCCAAGGAAGAAGAAAGAGTATTTCGGAAAGCTTTCTTGGATATGACTGAAATGGTAAGGATCCTCTATCCAGAAAGAAATGATACGATTGCTAGAGAAGGGTCTAAAAACCAAAAGGAAGGAGAGGATCCGCCAGGAGGAAAGAAGGGTAATGAACAGTAAAAGAAAGGGAATGTAGGAAATGGTGATCCTTCATCTCCATCGTCATCCTCTTCCTCGTCATCATCTTCTTCGACTTCGGTAAATCAATCACATAAGTCAAAAACCACTGGTAAAAATCCTTTTCTAAAGCTTGATGTCAAATTTGAAATGCCCATGTCTAACAATGAAGTCAATGCAGAGAAACTAGATAATTGGATCAGAAAATTGGGAGTTTATTTAAGGATTCAAAACCTTCATGATGACGACACCAAGATTCAGCTAGCCTCATTAAGGATGGAAGGAGCAGCTTTGGTATGGTGGGAAGCCAAGACCAAAGAGGAAATTAGAAAACATGGTAAGCTTACTTTATCATGGGTTGAATTTTTTTCCACAATTAAGAAGCAATTTTATCCTCTTGCTCATCTATAAAAGGCTATAATGAATTGGCAAAACTTTAGACAGCTTAAAGGACAAAGTGTTCAAGAATACACTCAAGAGTTTAGGAGAAGAGCAGTTTTGTTAGGAGTCGACTTACAAAGTCAAGATACTTTGTTGAAGTATATAGGTGGTTTGCATAATTACCTTATACATACTATCCTTATGTTTAATCCTACTAGTCTAGACGAAGTTTGTGTACAAGCTACACATTTAGAGGCTAGAGGGAAAAACACTTTTGATGCACTGAATGAGGGTAGTGATTTTAAAGGCAAAGGAAGAAAAAGGATTGCAAACTCTAAAAAGGAAAAAGGGAAATTCTTTTGCAAGAACTATTCAAAAACAAGTCACGATGAAGATCACTGTTGGAAGTTTCATCCGGAGCTAAAACCAGAGAAATATAAAAACAAAGACAAAACCAAATAAAAGGGAAAAACTGTTGCAACTGTTGAAAAGGACTTAGGGTCTGAATCAAGTGATGAGACTAAAAGTATTGCCATGGTATTAAAGAACATAAAAGGGAAAGAGGTTGTACAATAAACAAATCCCAATTCTAGTACATTAAACTGTCACAAAGAAACTCAAAATGAAAAGAGGAGGATAGAGCTATTTCAGGTGAGGATAATCTCAAACCACACAAAGATAGACACACTTTTTGATAGTGGGTCTCAAGCTAATCTCATCTTAGAAGACTTGGTCAAACAGCTGAAACTTGAGACAATTCCACATCCAAAGCCTTATCCACTTAGGTGGATATGCAAGGATGCAAACTTACAAGTCTCAAAGAAGTGTATCTTGCGCGTCACCATAACAACTCAGTATGTTGATTGGGTTGAACTGGATGTAGTACCACTTGACATTACAGGTGTTGTGTTGGGTAGTCCATATTTATATGACAGAAAGGCCATCTTTCATTGCCATGAGAACAAGTATCACCTGTTCAAGGATGGAAAAGAGTACATTGTGAGAGCACATAAGAAGAAGCTAGAATCTTCTTTAGTCCATGCAGGGAAATTGAAAAGGTTAGTTAATGCAAGTCAAAATCTGACTTTATTGATGGTTAAACAACAAGATTTTTTACATTTACCTTTTCATGATATTTTTGATGATATGTTTCAGTCTAATAACATTTCACCTTTGAAAGATGATGACAATTTGTTGCACAAGGTACCTTTGGTGTCGATCGGTGCAGAGAACAAAGTGTTAGTGCAAAGCAGTGCAAGATTCCATGAGATGGAAAGGCATGCAAGAAAAGAGGGCACACATTTTAGCATGGGTCAATGTTGGTTTCAGAATGGCAGATTTTTATGGCAAGAAAAATTGGTCGGGATTCGGCACAAGTACAGAGTTCATTCGGCAAGAATTCGCCATGTGAACAGTTTGCAAGGTGAACTTTATTTTAAGTCTTCTTTGAAGTTTGATAATTGTAGAAACAGTATGCTTTCTGCAAAATATAGTTGTTTTTGTACAAATTTTAAGAATTTTCATCATGAATCAGTCAATTTTAGCAACGGTCGATCAATGGATTCAAGGAACAATTTATCTTTTTATGAGAAGCTTAATTTGATTAAGTCAGGAAGATTTCAGTGGTTCAAATTTGGAAGAGTGGAGAATCAGTCTCCTCATCTTCATTTTCTGTAATCAAAGAGCTTTTTTGGGTCCAAAAGCTTCCCATTTTGGAGGTGTGATCAGGTGATCATGTCCTAAGTGGAAAAAATGCTCAAATTTGGAACTACTTAGAACTAGTAATAAATTAATGAATTGGATAGTGTTCTTCATTAAAATCCTGATGCCGCAAACAACACTCAAATCTGATGTCGTATGTGGAAGATATTCAAGTTTTAATTTTGTCCAATAACCTTCAAAACAACACTTGGGAAGGCAAAAATGGCATGTTCAGATTTTTGTGGAAAATAGAAAATTTTATTATTTTTATAAAAAAAATTGGATGGCCAATCAGTGAGTGCCACGTGGCCTGCCCGGAGGCTGCCACGTGGCCCTAGGCCTCAAGGTTCAAACTTTGAAAATTTGGAAGTTTAAAAAAAATTTGTCATTTGGGCCGACCCGACCCGACCCAACCCAGGTGGGCACGGGTCACCCGCGAGTGGTGTCTACCCGCGGGTCAGGTCTGCATGTTCATGGGTCAAGTGAGAACCATGGGCGGAGTCTACCCAAGGACCAGTAGTGAACGGAGCAGTGGGTTAGGTGTGAACCGTGGGCAGAGATGGTTGGACGTTGAACAGGCATGCAGAGGTGGCGTGTGAACGTAATGGCAGGTCAAACGTGCATGCGGGTCCGCCATACCTACGGGTCCACCATACCCGCTGGTCCCCCATACCCATGGGTCCACCATACCCGCGGGTCCCCCATACCCGTGGGTCCGCCATACCCGCGGGTCGGTTGTGAACGATCGTGGGTCAGCAATACACGGTTATGTTTTATGGTTTGTTAACGTTAAACGCTCTGACCGTTGCGGTTTGCATGTGACCACTTTAACCTTAAAATTTATTGCCTAATAACTTGTGCAGCTAAATTGGAGCAGATCCCCCAAATCATGCGAAAATTTCTATTTTGGTGGAGTTAACTCCAGTCCTCCCAAGTTTGGTGGAGGGTTTTAGGCCAAACTAGACAAAAATTCAGTTGGGCATAACTTTCACTAGGCTAAACCTTTTTGGACGAATTTTTATTTATTTATTTTGGGTAATTTGAGAATTCCAGAGCTAATGGAATAGGTTGCAAATTCAATAGAGTAGTTCTTCAGGTACTTTATCAGCGAGGAAGCTTGAAGAGCCATCAGGGCTTAGGGATTGTGGGAGCTGTATTGGGCTATGGTTTACCATTGGAGGTGAAACTACAGTCATTCCTTACTGTTTTCTATGTTCTGAACTCATTTATATAGCTAATTTTTCCTGTTTAGGCTTTCTTCACACTGTATAACCATTTTTTAGCATAATAAGAGCAAGGACATGCCCATTTGGGGGCCTTGGACTCGACAGATGTAGCCCAGGAGGGGTGAAATGCCTTATCATATGCTGTGTTATATTATGTGATTTATATTCCTGTGTTTTTCCAGAGTTAAATATGCTAAACAGTAAAAATAAATAAGCCCCCCTACACACAAAAAGACTCAAAAATTTACCAAAAGCACTTTGTTCCAATTGCAAAACATATAAAACGGTTTGCACACATAAGTTTATGGAAAATGAATACCTTGAAAAGCAAACAAGTAGTTTCATTTTCAGATCATTAGTGTTTACTTCTATTATTTCTATAGACAGAGTCTGTAAAGGGCCAGGTAGCCTTTGGATCTCATCCTTTCTTTAAAGGTGACAAATCCAGTAAATGCCCCTACAGTCAATCTCTGTAATAGAACTAAGAATTTCTCACATTTTCAGATCATGAATGGAGGGTTACAGTCACATGGAGGTCTTGTCATGGGAGTGAATGGGGGTATAGCGAAGTTAAAAAGTAGGTTAACTCAAGGGTTGGGCACTTGGAGTGGTTGGTTAGCCCCGAGGGATCTTGTAGCTCCCGACAAAGGCTAGTTTGGTTTTGGTTTGTCGATTCCACTTCCTTAATTGTACTTGGGGAGTTGAATCATATCATTGTAACTCTTCGTCACATGTTTACCCCGGTGGACCGGTTAGCTTGGGTAAATGTGGGAGGAGGGTGTTACACATCTTATATAGAAGAATTGGGAATGTCCCTGGAGTATTACTTTGGCCTCCTCATGGCACAAAATTCGGCCTAAAACTAATCCTATTTCAGACTTGTGGAAAGACACATATTTCAGCCTCTTGAAATTATAAATTTTGACTTGTGGTTTGGCCATGAGGAAATGAATTATGCATGTAACATAATTTGGCCCTGTAGAAAACCTAGGCCCTATTATAGACCTCAAACTCATGACTTGATCTGTGGTATTTTGGCCCTACAACTAGGAGCATAACTCGAATGCCATGGAGTAAAATTTGTCATGTAATAAGGAGAAAAAATATTCCTTCTCTATCTATGGTTTTAGCCCACTTTTGACTTAGATTTCGAGTATATATTTGTGATAATTTTAGTCCATACTTTGGAGCCATCTTTGAGAAAGTTTGTGAGCATTCTTAAAGGCCTTTATAAAGAAAAATTTGGAGCATTCTTGAAGCCTTTATTGGATCATATTTGAGCTAAACTTAATAAAAAAACTTAGAGATATTTTCGAATAGACTTGGAGAGATCTCTTTCGCAAACATGAAGACACCTTGAAGAAGAATTTTTGTAGAACTTGCAGAGTTTTTGAAGCAGCCTCTTGGAGACAATTGAAGACATTCCTTGAAGAAAACTTAAAGTTGACTTTTGAGCAGATATTGAAGAATTTTTTAAAAGATTTTGGAGAGCCTATTAGAGCAACCCTTGAAATGTATTTTAAGTAACCCTTAAATAAGTTTTTGGACCAATATTTAGAGTTGATATTGGAGGAATTTTGGAAGCCCTTATTTTAGATAGCTTGAAGCAAAATTTTGGAACTATTTTGAAGAATTCGAAGTGTTTGTTTAGGTTGGAGCCTAAGAGGATTGGAGTCCTCATTCAAGGTTGGAGCCTTGAAGAAGTTAGAGAATTTTTTGTATAGGTCGAAGCCTGTCATTGTAAAATAGGATTGGAGTCATTATTTTTTATTAATAAATTTTTTTTTTTGTTCTTTTTCTTATGTTATGGTTGAAATTGTCAAGAAATATTATCTTGCATAATATAACAATTGAAAGAAAAAATTGTTAACCCCTCTCTCAATATTTCCAACAATTGGTATTTAATCCAGTTCCTTTAATATCCTCCTAATAGCTTGAAAGAATATCCCATAGAACAAATGGAAAGGTCAAGAAGAAAATCCTCCAAACCTTCTAAAGATATCTCCTCCTTAGTCATGAAATCAGAAGTCAATTACGTTGGTAAATCCCCCTTGTTTGATGAAACAAACTATGTATTATGGAACTCAAGAATGTGGTTATTTTTTATGCCTCTTGGATGTGAAGTATGGGAATCAATTGTTACTAGAAGCACAAATACAAAGGATTCAAAAGAATACAATACAAAATCAATGAAAGAAATATTGAGTAGTCTAACAGATTCTTTGAAATCAAGGTGGTTTAATGTTCTTCAGCTAGAAGTATTTGGGAAAAACTACTAAAACTTTATGGAGAATATGGCTTCGTGTCTACTGAACTAGAACTAGAGTATGTAGAATAAGAGCATAAACATGATTAAGAATCAAAGGAGATAGATGAAGGCACCAAAAACATGAAAAAGTATGAGGATGAAGACTCTGAAATAGACGCTAAAATGGATCCTAAAGCAGAGCTTGTGGCTGCTCTAGAAGAAATAAATAGATTGAGAAAAGAAAATGAAGAACGTAAGAATCAGATGAAAAATGTTGAAGAAAAGAATCATGACCTTGATGATACAAAGGATGAAGTTGTCCTTCCAAGATTCCAATTAGAGGAAAAATATGAGGATTTTAACAAGATTGAGAAGAAATTTGGTTAGCAAGAAGGAGACATGAATAATTTGTCATGTCTTTGACAACTTAACTAGTAGAAGAAAAGAAAATGAAGAAGTTGTAAAGGTAAAATTGATGAAGAAAGAAGAAGATTTTTTAGAATCTTGAAGAAGAAATTGTCTCATCGAAAAATGAAGTTTACATGATATGCAAAATTTTGAATAGTTCTCAATAATTTAATGACATTCTCAGTCATCATAGAGCACCATTTGATAAAAGGGGACTTCACTATACAGGTGAATCTCAAAAATCTAAAATAGAAGAAAAACCTAAAAGAAATTTCTTCATTCAAAATGAAGGCCAAAAAAATGTTGTAAGTGCTCCCTTTCCTAAAATTTATGCTAATAATTTCAAGGAATCTTCTCACTATGCAAGTTACAATGAGGATCAACCAAGGATTGAACCTCCTCCAAGGCAAAGCAATTTCATAAAATCATCAAGGGAAGTCTTCTCATTTAGGTACCAAACCTTATTCTCTAGTTATTGCTATTCTTGCACTAATTTTGGTCACAAAGCTAGAGATTGTAGAGAATATTACAAGGATGATTGCAAAGGTTATTATAAAAACCCTAGAAGGAAGCTTGCAAGAAGGCAAGATGCAATCTTTAATGGATATGATAACATAAATTAGAGCTCAGTTACTCCATTATCCAAGACAGAATGTTTTCAATATCACAATTTTGGACATATAGCATGAGATTGTAGAAGTAGAATGAATTGGGCTCCTAAACAAATGAAAGATAAAAAATTATCTGAAAATCCTACCAAGGTTTCGACAAGAAAACATGAAGAATCCCCCTGTGTCATTTTATCATCAGCACAATTGATTTTTCTACTCAGATATTTTCATGTAGTTTTTTGTGTGGGTGATGTAGCCATATGTGTCTCGGGGCATAATTTTTTGTAAAAGAAAACTTAATATATATACGTATTTTCGGTGTTTCCTAGTTTATATTATGATTTCAATATGATGTGATGTGGATTGAAGCTTATTTACATTCGTTTAAAATGGATATCTAAAACATAATTAGCTAGGGCATCTGCTAGTGTGTTTAGATTTCTAGAAATGTGTTCATATTGTATGAAGTCGAAATGTATTTCTAAAATATGTACTCTCAAAACCATGCTAAGGATGGAGGGACTTCTAACTAAACATACATTAGAAAGTTGTAGTACTACGCATTGCGAGTCAAGAATCATGAATAAATGGCAGATACCAAGTGAAATAAAATCAGATATTAGCTCAACCACTGCACTATAATCAATTATGGTGTTAGTAGAACAACCAATACAAATCCCTTGCATACTCATTAGCTTTCCATTTGGAGAAAATATCCCATGCTGAGGAAGGTAGGTTATGAGTACTATGACTAGCACCATCAGCATAACCAATATACAGTTCAAGAGATGCCGACATCTGCAAACCAAACATAAATGGGATCAACATAAACCATGGGAAACTCTGAAAGACACATTTCAAACACACCCAACACATCTATAGACAATATGTACACAGTTTACAATGCATGAGATCAAGCATATTATTTTTTGAGGTACAACCCATTCGTAGGTTGCGCCAGTGGAACTCCATCAAAGTCTACTAACTCATAGGCCCCTTTTTCAGGGACTCACTTTAAAATGTACAAACCCAGCCACATAGGTTGGAACTTTCCTGGACCTAACTTATCGACATCCTGGTCATATAAGAGAACCAAGTATCCTTTCGAGAAGACATGAGGCTTGAAATTTTTGTTGTATTGCACCTTGACGCGTCTTTTATGAGCTCCATTGACTAAAGCAACATCGCGTCGTGTTTTTTCCAAACGATTCATATGTAAAATACACTCCTCCTCTACAAAAGTGGAAGGAATAAGTTTGAGAGGTAGTTTTAACAATGGAATTTCACATTTGATGGGGAGGATTACTTCCAGACCATAGACAAACTAAAGGGGTGTGAATCCAGTAGCGGTACTTACTAAGGTTCTGTATTCCCACAAGACAACATAAAGAAGCAAGTTTCAATCTGATTTGTGGACTCCTACCATACGTTGAAGCATAGTCTTAAGAACTTTTTTAACAATGCCAACTTGGCCATTAGCCAGAGGATAGTAGGGAGTGTTATTTTCATGGGAAAGTCCCAAGTTAGTAGCTAGTTCAGTCATCATATGATTCCATAAATGATTTCCTTGATCCGTAACCATTTCTTGCGGAACACCAAACCAAGCAATAATGTAATTAAAGAAAAAATATGCAGTCGTTTCTCCAGTGTTGTTATATGTAGGCATCACCTCGACCCATTTAGTAAATTAGTCTACAATGAAAATTATGTAACCATGCCCCTCGTCCGAGTGAGGGTTACATGTCATGAAGTTGATACCCCATTTCACAAAGGGACCAATAGTGACAACGAGATCTAATGGAAAAGGAAAAGCACAGATCTTACAATCGTAGATCTGGCATGCATGACACATATGCATGACGATAATACAGTCACGAAAGATAGTAGGGAAAAGGTAACTAGCGCGTAAGATCTTCTGCGTGATAGCATAACAAGATAGATTTCCACCACATTCCCCCGAGTGGCATTCATTAAGAACTTTATTGAACTTCTCAATGGTGAGACACTTCCGCAAAGCTATATTAATACCATGAAGGTAAAGGGTGTCGTCAATAATAACATAATTTTGGGATTGGTACCGAATACGTCAATGCTTGGAGCATGAGGTATCCAAGCATTGAAGTATTGAGGCAGAAATTCTAGGTATGGAGATAGATTAGATAATATCCATACCACGGGTCAAATGGAGAAGTCAGAAACAATGACTCGTTAGGGATAGAATCTTCAGATTTAGATTCAAAATTAGGGGAGGGAAGGTCGCACATGAGTTCGACGAAAACTATGGATTTCGTAGACTTGGATTTGATGAACTCCATGTTGAAATATTGCAGAATAATGATCCAATTCGAGTACTTTCCCCCCAAGAATTGATGTGACAGTATATATGTCATAGGGTTGCAATACAAAACGACTATAGTTTTTCAAAGCAAGATGTAATGGAGAAGCCTTTGGACAGATTGAATGACCGCCAAAGCCAAATTTTCTACGTGAGTATACCTGATTTCGGCATCATTAAGGTTTTGAATCAGATAATAAATGGGATGTTCAATCCCTATATCGTCTTCTTGGACCAATGCCATTGCTATAGTATAAATGGAAGCAACAAGATAGAGGAAATAGTCACACTGATAATTAGGGGGGTATAAAAGAGATGCCTGAACCAATACATATTTCAGGGCATCGAACACTTTCTGAGCAACGTCATCCCAATGGAAGAGGACCCCTTTTTTCAGCAAGCGTGTGAATCCTTTCGTCAACTTAGCATAATTAGGGATGAACCTCCATAGGAAGTTAGCTTTCCCTTAAATTCTTTGCAAATGAATGAGAGAAGAAAGTGTAGTAAAATCGACGATCGACTATACTTTTAGATTTTCAATATGAATTCCTTTTTTTGAAATGAAGAAACTTAGAAGTTGATCAGAACCAACACAGAACACACATTTTTGTGGGTTAATTCGAATGTTATAATGTCTACAACGGAGAAAAATGGCCCTAAGATGCATTGAGTGATCAACCCGATGTTTAGAATGAGAAGGGATATCGTCCAAATAGGGTTGGACGATGGGTTTAATGTCATGAAAAGTGTAATCCATAGCACATTGAAATGTGGCCCCAACATTCTTTAAACCAAATGGGAGCTTTCGATAGGAAAAAATACCCCAAGGAAAAATAAATGTAGTCTTAGGTTGGTCCACTGGGAGAATGTTGATTTTATTATAGCCCAAGAATCCATCCATAAATTAATAAATCTCGTAGCCAACGCAATCATAAACAATATGGTCAATAAACAAGGTTGGATAGTTGTCCTTCAAACAAGAAAGATTCACATCTTGATAATAGACACATACATGGATCATGCCCTACTTCTTCATGACAGGGAAAACGTTCAATACCCAATCAGTTAAAGGAATGGGGTATATGAAACCAACCTGAAGAAGCTTTTCAACTTCAGCCTTAATCCCAACGACCTTGTTTTGATGGACTGGACAGAGGCACTACCAGACAATTTTAGCATTAAGATAGGTTTTAATATCATGCACTACTATGTTTGGGTCGATACCTGGAATTTCTTCATAAGTCCAAACAAATAGATCCCGAAACTCATGAAATAGGGCTATATAGATCTCAATCTTAGATGGAGAACAAGAGGCTACAATGTATATATTTTCAACAATACCTGGTTTGATAGAGATATTGAGAGGTGTCGTTTCTTCAATATTCGAAAGGTTCTTTTCAGAGTTGACCTCATGAATGAAGACAAAATTCCTAAAAGTCTTAAAACAATTAGGTAAGTATACATCACTAAGATTATCCCCAATGGAATATGGTAAGGAGGAACGATGGTGATGTTTGTCCCACGAATTGCCATCTGGCATCATGATTTCCATGATGCTCTCATCAATAGAAATAAATGAGAAAAAAGATCAGAATATATGTCATAATCTAGTGACCGATCTACCAAATTAATCGAATAGAACATGTAATACGCACAGGCCGAATATATGGCTTCATAATCTAGCTCAGCGAGGCTAAGCGACATTGGATCACCAAAAATTTGGATGTTAGTTCCATCAAGTAAAATCCATGGATCAAAAATGATAGTAGAGGATGATATCATGTTGATATAAGAAAACAAAGATGATTTTTCAGGAAGGAGAGGAGGAGGGATTGACAAGGTTCCCATAAGAGAATAATCCTTCAACAATTCGACTTGGAAATGCTGATAGCAGTGTAGAGTTTCCCCTACAAGAGGGACACTTTCAGTATCATGAGAATATGATCCAAATTTATGTAGAAATGTGACAGAATACAAATATAAACATTGAATCAAAGATGAAAAATAAATATAACTTCATTTCATTAATATAAAATACTGAAATATGCTTACATACATAATGGAAATAAACTAGCTCCAACGATGGTAGCTTACCTCTGAGAAGAGATGTGGTGGATACATGCCTCTAAACTATCTTACAATGAGGCTCGAAGGCCTATTTATTATTGAGAAATAATGGAAAACCCTAAAAATCCAAAAACCTAACCCTAGGAGATGAAGCACCAAAATTATGGGCCCTGTTTGGGTAAATTGGTACATCAACTTCCTCGGGACGTAACTTTGGCATACGATATTTGTTTGACATGCAAAATACCTTGGTACATAGATCTATCCAAGAAATACAACTTTCAAGCGACCAACATTGGTTGAAGACCCCCCAATTTTCCCCAAAAAAAATCTATTAGGGCCTCAAAACAACTCCAGAAGTTCAGAACCCAAAAAAGTTCCAAAAGTAGTAAACTGTGCTATAATTAAGGAAACTGAAAAACTAAAAGAAACAACGGTGGGGGTCCAAGTGGAATAGGAGGGTGGCCAGAGATATCCACCTGGATCATTCCTCCCCCATTAGGAAGAAATTTTCCCCATTGCATTGAGTTCCTCCATGAGATGATGAAACATCTGTGAACTTCGTCCTCATGAGCCACTTTCCTTGGTGCAGAAGTTGTCCAACTTTGACAACCCAATACAACTAGATATTCTGCTGGTGAGTTTTCTTCATCTATGTGTCCATAATCCAATCATTTTTGTCTTGTTCCATGCGGTTGGGGTTTAGCTCTATTGGTGTGAGTTGTTCTGCAATGTCGGATGTGTCCCATAAAGGTGGAAAGTATGGCCAAAGGTGGTCCACATTGAACACTAGGTGCAAGCCAAGGAATGGGGGAATGCTCAACTCAAAAGCATTATCTCCAAAAACCTTGATAATGTTGTAAGGCCCATATCAGAGTGGTCTAAGATTCCGAGGAGCTCTGATTAGGCATTATTTCTACAAATTCAGCCAAACTTTTTCGCCCACTTGAAACTTTTGTGGTTCCTGATGTTGATCATGTCGTTTCTTGTACTTAGCATTGGACTTCTCCAGGATGTCGTGAACCTACTAGTGGATATGTTGGATGCGTTCAATAAATCTGGTTTCTTTATCAACCTCAGATAGTACATGTGTGGATTATCTCTTTGTAGTTGCATGAGGTATGGCAACATCAATCAGACACAATGTTTAAAATCCTAGACCCAGTTGAAAGGGATTGCGACTAGTCGAGCTATGGAGAGCTTTGTTATAAATGTGTTGCACATAGGGGAGGCTCTCATAACAATTTCATGGATTCTTGGAGTTGTACATGTGGAGTATGCGCATTATCATCCCGTTGATGTCCTCTACCTAGCCATCAGTCCAGGGATGGAATGAAGTCGACTTGGTGAGCTTGGTGTTCAATAGTGTCCATAGGATTGACCAGAATGTGCTCAGGAACCTGCTATCCCGATTTTATATAATGGTCTACATCATCCCAAAATGTACCCACACTCGTTCAAAGAAGAGTTTGGCGGTGTACTCTACTATCATACTCTTCTCGCAGGCCGCAAATATAGCCATCTTAGAAAATTTGTCCACGACCACAAATACATAGTAATTACCATGCTTGATAGAATGAAGGCTAGACATATAGTCCATGGATATGGATTCCCATGATTGGTTGGGATTAGGTAGAGGAGTGTACAATACTTGCTTCTTTATGGTTGGATTAGCGATGGTGTAGGCAGTGCAAGATCTGATATATTTTCCAACATCCAGTCGGAGTTTTGGCCAATAAAAATACTTTTGTAGTACAACCATAGTTTTCTCCACACCAAAGTGTCGTGCGACCTGAATTTAGTATGCCTCCCAAATCATCTTGGCATTCTCACTCAAAGGAACACAAAGGTGGACCAGACAGCATTATAATGTCTCCCGGAGGTGGAAATCAAGAACTTCCTTTCCATCTACTAGCATCTAGTATGTGGAGGTGAAATCTAGATCATTTTTGTATATTTGCGATCATGGCCACAAGAGTTGAGAACAATAGTTAGTGTTGCAACCGGGGGCCGACTCAGGCAGTCTACAACATGATTGGTGCTTCCATTTTTGTATTTAATGTTCAAGTGGAATTTTTTCAGATATGTAGACCACTTTTGATGGTGATCATTCTGCAACTTTCTTTGTGTCTGTATAAACTGAATAGGTCAGTGATCGATGTGGATGACCGTCTCCTTCCCCAAAATGTAATGCTTCCATTGTCGGCAAGCATGCCCGATGGAATGCATCTCTTTATCATAGTTGGGGTACTTCTGAAATGTATCAGAAAGTGTCTCACTATGATATGCCACTAGATGGTCATGCTGGGCGAGGACTACACCAATAGCATAGTGGAGGCGTCTGTCTCAATTTGAAATGGTTGTTGCAGGTCTAGAAGTGTGAGTACCAATGCAAAGCATAGACGGTGCTTCAACTCAACAAATGACTTATGTTGGTATTCATATTGTTATCACAAAATTGCACTTGATTGGCTGCTAATTAGACAACTTCATGTAAATTTTTCAAACCAACTTGTAACTGAAGCTTAGCCTCTTCAGTCTGAGAGGGATCTCTCAAAGGGGTTAATGATATTTGATAATGTTGAAACTAGATGGCTAACTCTACTTGGAAAATAACTTTATTGTGATGTGTGTAGGTTGAAAAGAATACAAGTATGCAATCATTGGGCTTATGGAGTCAACAAATTCAGTAGTTTAGTGGTAATTTCTCTTCACATGGAAGCTTAGGCAAGTAAGAGTTTTTAGCAAAGGTAAATCTCACATGAAACATGAAATAACACAACCATTTCATCAATAAAGGAAGTTAGAGCATACACCTATGAATTCTGAGTATTAAAGATGAAAAACACTGCAAATGGTACACGTATAAAATATAGATCAGATAAGCACTAAAAACTCCATGAGAGTCTCAGGTTGGTCAAGAAAAATTTCTATGTATTACTAATATCAGTCAAATTACATAAAGCTGCAGTATTGCCAAAAAATCTCCAACCCTCTACAAATTCGAATATCTGCCCTTTAATAGACCTTGTTACATGATAGATGATCTGCCTCTTGGCTATATTCATCGAAATTTTCCTAATGACACCTTGCATAACAAAAAAACATGTACTTTAGTGAGAAAATGACAGTTATTCTATTAAACAGTCCTTTTCCTAATAGGACTCAAACAACTAATCATTACATCAACTAACTTATCTCTTGAAACAATTATACATCTGAAAACTAATGATTCACATGTTTGAATGAGCTATTACAAAACTCATCACTACTTGACATCTTGATTACCCTCCTCAAAATCTGGAAATAAACCCTATTTTTCAGGAAAACGGGTCCTTATCTTCAACGAATGTTCTTGTTGATGATTTGTCTTCATTTCTTGGTCTTCAGGTCACATATTATTTCTGGGAAGGTCCCTTGACCCTTTGAAAGTGTCCACCTATCCAAAACTTCCCAAAAACCTGTTCATAAACCTTCAAAACAGCTCGCTACGAAAGTATGACAGTTTCGTAGCGTACTTTCGTAGTGTACAAAAAATGGCCTTTGCCATCAAATTTTCTGCTTCTTTCCTTCTGCATTGTGTTCATCATGCCCTGAAACATTCTCCATATCATTTCCTCCTTGGAAGCTACCCAAAGTGGATTTAAATGCAAAAAGAAAGCTACAGGTGGTTTCGTAGCGTTTTCCTAGCTTCAAGCCTAGGAAACGCTACGGAACTGTGGAAAACTATGTAAATTCCAGATTTTTTCTTAGTTTCAAAAATGTACTTTCCAGCTGTATAAAATTTGTTCCAACATGCCATTGACCTTTCAAAACATAAACCAACTCAAACTAGGAGTATTGAGGTGTTTCTTCTTCATTGATGATGAGTTGAGTTATTAGCTCCTCAACTACTGTCATTTTTAGACCTTTCTTCTCCAGCTCCTCATGGATCAATTCTAGCTATTTTTGGAGGTCTTTAACTTGATCCTTTAGCTTTTTGTTAGTATATTTTAAGTTCAGGTTCATTCTACTGACATGTTTCACCTCTTTCCTCAATGGCATAGTCCATTTGATTAATTGTTGTGTGTTGTCTAGGATCTTTGATACACTGTCAACCTGCTCTTCCCAAACCTCTTTCATATTTTCAAACTAAACCTTCTAGACATTATGTTTCCTTTCTTCCTTCTTCATGACTGATATTTCATGATCAACCAACTTCAATTGTTCTTCAAGGAGTTCAAACTCTATTTTTTCAATGACTTTCTCCTTTCCTTTCTTTGGCTTGTTGACTGGATATTTTTCTGCAGGTGATGAAAGATCAATAATGTCTTGTGGTGGTGGGATTGTTTCAGTGGCTGGATGAACCTCTTTAATGCTTTCCAATAGTTTTCTAGCATGCCTTTTCATGGGCTTCCTAGCCTGAAACATAAAACCTCCATCCTCACCTTCAAATTCTAACTTCTTTGCTGACTTAGATTTCTTGAGTTTCTATCCACCTTCATCTATATCCTCAGCCTAGACTATAGGAGTCTCTTTAATATCAATGGCATGTATTATGTCTTCTAAATTTCCTTTAGCCACTTTTTGGCTCCTTGTAACCCTTTTTCTACCTTGTTTACTCACTGTGGGCTCTTGTTTTGCAGGTTTGCTCATTATTGACTTTTTTTTGCAGGTGAAACAGTGGGTGTATCAAATATCTGCAACTACTCTATTTCCATCATAACTAGTTCACTTTGCTTTGCCCCTACTGGTTCACTTTGTTCTGCCAATAAAGGTGATGGTATCCCTATAGGTTTAGGAGTTATTTTAGGGGTAATGGTATCTATTTCAAAACCACTGACAAATAGAAATGAAGACCATTATCTCCCTATTCTTTGTAACTCATCTAAAACCAACAATTTTATTAATCCATGATGAAAAAGTGAGGTTTCACTTCCCTCATATTTAGCTTGAACTTTATCTACCATTTTTTCTAAACTTTTGTGTAAATAGAAAGGCAGATCAAGAGATATCTTACCAAAAAAGTGTAGGAGAAGCTTGAAGTGGTAAGAATAGACTTTACGATATCTTCCTTCACAAGTGAAATATTTCTGGATGATGAGCAATAGCTTTGAGAAATTATCCTTCATGCATCTCCATGGAATGGAATTTATAAGTTCAACTTCACTGTTTTCTGGCTTGATAAACTCTTTGCATTCCTCCATGTTGAATTTGAACCCTTTGAACCATTTTTCTTGTCCTCTTGGAATCCCTGTTGCTGCTGCAATGATCTCTGGTGTTATAGTGATATTTATCATTCCCACTTTTGTATTTATTCCATTGAATTTTAGGGAAAATTATTTGGAAACCTGTACATGGCATCCTTGTAGTCTTTCACAAAACTGTAAACATCTCGTTCTTCTAAAAACTTCTACAGTTGTTGGGTCTTCATTTATCAGGTTCATATCTAATGGTTCATATCTAAGATAGTGGCCACCTTTATTTGTCTTCCTTTTTGCAGCCATGGTTCTTTCAAGTCTTCTCTACCTCGCTTGATAATGTCTTCTCTGCCTCACTTGATCAGTGATAACTGCAAACATTTTGAAAATACCAGCCACAACTTTGGCGCAATGAAATAGCTCTCCAGAGCTCAATAACACGCAAAGAAAGAATGGAGAATGAAAAATGACTCAATTTGGAAATATTTTGAAGTTTGATGACCACTCATAACATAATGATGACTCATACATGCTTAAAATGGTGATGATGACTTCATCCTTGACTATGTACCTTGATATTTACCCTAACTAACTAGAATGGCATCTAACTTATCTTTTTCAAATCATTTTCTAACACCTAACAGCTAATTTGACATGACATATAGGAACCTTACTTTTGTAGCATTCCTAGTGTATTTCTGGGAATTTTCACTACAAAAGTATTAGCAGTTTCGTAGCGAAAAGTGAAATTTCTCTATGTATTCCGCTACGAAAGTGTGGTTTCTTGGCTAAAATGACACTTTCAGTGCTATAACCTTGGGAAATGAAAAATGTCAGAAAATTATGATTGATGTGACGTGAGGGGATTTGAATGAGGGTGGGTTTAGACCTTAGGATAGGCTAAATAAGAAAAATTAAAAAATTTCCTTGACCAAGTAATGAAAAATGAATCCTATAACCCTACCTTTGACACATGAACCTCTAGGACTTTGTCAGGTTATGCTTCATTTTTTTTTAGTGATAACACATGCCATGAAAAATTTTCTTTTCACTTCGCCCTTAGTAATCTAACTCAAATTTCAAGTGATATGGGAGAATCCGAACACGAACTTATGATAAAAATTTGCAAGGCCCAACAAGTTGCGAAGCTATGTTAGAGTGGTCAAGGCTTCCCAATCCCAAATGACTTGGATATTAGTCAGATATGCACACACAATCATCTATGATGTAACCCAGATATTGGACCTGGCTCATGCCAAAGGTACATTTCTCCAATTTTCCACACAGTTTGTGCTACCGAAGGGTTTGAAGGACCTGACGAATGTGTTGCAAGTTTTCTTCCCAAATCCTGTTGAATATGAGGATGTCGTCCATATAAAAAACCACGAACGAATTGGTGAAGGGTTTCAATATGTGATCCATTGGCCTCATAAAAGTAGCAGGGGATTTTTTCAACCCGAGAGCATAACCAACCATTCAAAAAGGCCTTCCTTGGATTTGAAGGTGGTCTTGTAGGCATTTGTGGGCTCTATTGGAACATGGTGATAGCTATACTTCACATCGATTCTTAAAATAATTGGCCCCCTTGAGTTGGTCCAGAAGTTCATCAACCTATGGGATTGGATACATGTTCCTGACAGTTATTTTTTTTAATGCCCGATAATCAATGTAGAGCCTCTAGGTCCCATCCTTCTTTTATACAAGTACAATCGAGCTACCACAAGGCAAGGAACTGGGTAAAATGTGCCCTTTTTGCAGCAAATCCTGTATTTTCTACTTGATCTCTTCATTTTCCAGAATTGAGTGATGATATATCAACCCATTGGGTAGAGGTGCTCCGAGAGTCAGATTGGTCGAATGCTTGCCTGACAGTGCAAGGGTACCCCTACGGGTGAGGAGAAGATGTATTTGTATTCTTCCACGACCGTATCCACCTGCTTCTGTTGTGTGGAGGAACCCTTCTTGGGGGCCATGGATGTGGCTACAATATTCCCCTTACTTTCAGAGTGAACCAGAGAGAAAAAAAATATGTTGTTCTAGGATATGATCTAACTACATTTCTTAGCAAAGATCAAAGAGATGTCGGTAGGTAGGGCTACCTCCGGTATCCTGTATAACTTGTTACCCAAAGAAATAATAACAATGCAAGGCCTAGAATCATACATGACATGATGCTTCCACAAGTATGTTTGGCCTAATAATACACCAGAAACTTCAATAGGATCTATATCACACAATACCTCATCCATGAAGGGATTGATGCTATAGGGAAGGTGGCACTGCTGGCTAACGCGAAGATATCGTCCTTGGTGAAGCCACCCGATGGTGTACGATTGCAGTTGTGGTGTGGTCGGTAGGCCTAACCGCTTCAAGACCTCTTCTAAAATGAGGTTCTTTTGGCTCCCGCTATCAACAATGAATTTTAGTAGTGAGCCCCTCACCCACATATGTGAGTAAAATAGGTTCTCCCCCACCTTTGGATTGTAATATCCCAAAATAGGGAAGCAGCAATACATGAACACAATAATGGAAATATCAGTGATAAATCAACTCATGAAATGTAAGAAGAACATATAGCCATCATATTAGTATTATAGCAGCAAATGAATACAAGATCTTGAGGAAAGAGTCACTCAAGATAGGAAAATTCAGCCTCAAGAAACATGTACATGAAGTATGAAGAATATTGCTACACAAATAATGCCCAAGGCTATGACAGCGCAGTTTTATTAAGTAGGATTGCTACTGGAAAGTTTCAATACACAAATCTGAAACTATATGGCTCATACAATGTTGGGAGTGAAGATCTAAACTCCCAAACTCAATTTCAAGGAAATCTGGAAAGGATTTCCTGAAATGTGAAAAAGTGAAAAAATGTCGGAGTGCAACCCTAGGGCTAAGTAGCAGCTGCAACTCAATATCTGGATGGAGATGGTTGAAGATGATACATATGTTGAATATGACTCCTCCAATAGATCCTTCATGTTAAAGGCTGATCCAATCACTGAAGATCTCACCCTTCACTCAAACACTGCAACCCCTCACTGTAAATACTCACTAAAATAACGTAGTCAAGGAGAGGTATTGCGCTATAGGTGATGGAAAATATATTGGCCAAGTTCCAAGATGTGAGATAAGTTCCTGAATCTTCATCACTCATCTCTCAAAGGGAATAATGCTTCCTCCTCTGAAAAACAAGCTCGGGAAGTGGTGTTATCAACCCTCCACTGCAACACCTTGTAACACAACCCAGCTCTAAACACAAACTACGATGTAGCTGAAGGAGGTAGCTTGGCTTCAAGCCTGGATGTGGAGAAATACAGTACAAGCTCCCTCAAGAGGCCTCTTAAGAAAGGAGAAGGAATTCCTAAACATGAATGCCTTGTGTTAAGCAGCACAGCAATCTCAACTAAATAGTTGAAGAAAGCACAATAGTCATGCAGATCACAAATTCAATAATCTATATCATGTCTTGTTATGGATTCCTTGCCCTCCTTATAAACAAGTGGAAGCCTTCTCACCTTGGGTCCCACTCATTATGGTTTCCTCCACCAAGGAATCTTCCTCCCACTATCACTGCATTGTCTCCATAGATGATCTTCACCTTCCATTCCAGCGCAGTTGACTTGGTAAAACTTGACCTTGTCCACATGTAATTTCCCCTTTTCACACATGAGGGTGTGAAATCCAGCCATTATATTGATCCATTTTCACATCATGAGGGATTTTATTCCTATTTTAGAAATGTATGGGCCTCCTCTCCCATTTATTCATCTCCTAGGTGTCAAAAGAAAAAATCAATATTCCAATTAGCTGCATGCTAATTTTGGAATATTACATGGATCTTTGGGTTCCACCTTTTGGAGCTTTGTGGTGGCTACCATCACAGTGGGTTCTACATAAAATGACTTTCTTACCCTTATCGATTCCCTTGTTGGTTTCTAGCTCATAATCATAACATGCATCTGTATCTGAGTCTTTGACCTCAACCACTAGTGCCTGCTTTGCACGACATTCATGTGTGTTGTGAGTGAGGATTTTATGGAACTCACACCACTTTCCGGTGTCCTTCTTTGCCTTCCCATCACCCTTGGCTTACAGCTTCAAGGATTTGCCCTGGGGGGTCCCGGTCGGGCTTTTTCCTTTTCTATATGTCTTGGGGGTGCCTTTGTTATGATTTTGGTTCGCAGATCCAAAGTCTCGCTTCTTCTTCTTGAATTTCTGCTCAATTTTGGCAGAATATCAGTATGTTGCACTAAGTGAGGAGATTTCCAGGAACTCCATTTCCTTATGAATTTATTTTATCAAATAACTGCAGTACTTATTTTTCTCAGAATATTTGATACATATCTTTGTGCACAGGGTATGGAAAATGTTTGTTAGCTCATGAACATCTTGATCCCTCTGTTTCCGCAGTGTAGTCCATTGTATGTACTTGTCTTCATAGCTCCCAAAAGGGTAGTATTGTTCTTTGATGATTTCTCAAAAATAATTCCAAGTGGGTAGGATCGAGAATAGTGAGGGTTCCCACTTGTCCTTCTACTCACAGTAGGTTTCCGACCATTCCTTGATGTGGGGGGGAACTTTCAAGAGTGAAAAACTAATATTTTCCCTATTGGAAAATTCATAAATAGAAAAATATCCTTCCAACATATTTAACCTTTTATCCATGGCATCTGCATCTATTTAACCATTTATCCACAACATCTGCATCTATCTGGCCTTCAAATGTGGGAATTTAAAAGTTTACTTGTATCTTAAAGGGAGTGGCACCTCCAGAGTGGCTACTAGATGAATATGTGTCGCATGTGGGCATCCACCGAAGAATCTGGGAAAAGTTATCCATCATCACGTTCCTTTGTTTCTCAAGGGCCTCCTCGAGCAATATTTTGATAGGATATCCTACTCCCTCATATTTATTTTCGTCCGCCATGGGAGGTCGTCGAGGTTTGTGAGGCTGATCTTGTAAGGGTTCAACCAGATCGAGTCCTAAATCCTTATACCCTGACCTCGTTGGGGACATGCAAATAAAAACAGAGAAAGACTCCATACCAATCTAATACCACTAATCCAAATTTATGCAGGAACGCAACAAAATAAAAATATAAAAATGGACACAGAGATGGCAGAAATGTAACTTCATTTCATTAATATCAAAGACTGAAATATACTTACACACATAATGGAAATAAACTAGCTCGAGTGATGGTAGCTTATCTCTGAGAAGAGATGTGGTGGCTACATTCCTTCAAGTTGTCTTACAATGAGGCTTGAAGGCCTATTTATTATTGAGAAATAATGGAAAACCCTAAACATCCAAAAACCTAACCCTAGGAGATGAAGCGCCAAAATTATGGGCCATGTTTGGGTAAATTAGTACATCAACTTCCCACGTATGTAACTTTGGCATACGATCTTCATTTGACGTGCACAATACCTCGTTAGAAATATATATCATGTGACTAAAACTTTCGAGTGACCAACACTAGTTGAATACCCCCCTATTTTCCCAAAAAAACGTCATTTAGGGTCTCAAAACGGCTTCGGGAGTTCAGGACCCAAAAAACTGCCAAAATTAGTAAAGTTTAATACAATTAAGGAAACTAAAAAACTTAAAGAAACAATGGTGGGGGTCCAAGTGGAATAGGTGGGTGGGCAAAAATATACACCTGGATAACAATCATAGGTGAAAAAGGTGAGTTTTTCTATGGCTAAAATCCTTCCTTTCTGAGGAAAGGCAATCATACAGAAGTAAGTCGAAATGATGAAAAACATGGCATAAACCCACACATGTACCAATAGAAGATTAGAATCGAGAGGTCTGTCAATAACTTCAACTTTGATGTGTTAGTCTCCTAGGTCTAGGAATATTAGTTATGATACTCTTACTATGTCACTTCAGGGCATGTTTATAAGGTCATATTAGTGTATTAATTTTGGTTTTCATGTGTCATGGCATTAAAATGATAAAATTTGTCAAATTTGCATAGAGTTAATAGAGTCTTTTACCATCATTTGAAATGTAAGGTCACAAGAAATCATTTTTTGAATTTGTAATCATGAAAGGTCAGTTTTCATTATAAGAGAGTTTAGGTGTCAATGTAATCAAGCTTTGATTTTCACATGCTAAGTATGGAAATCAAGTCTACAGCAAAAAGGATCATGACAAAATATTGGGCACAAACTTGGAAGTAGTGATGAGTCAGTTTGAGAGTATTTCAACATCAGATCATGATATCAGCAAAAGAGGTGACGGTTATGAGTACAATACTTCTCTCTTTCCTACCAATGTGAATCTAGGCATGCACTGTGTTTTCATGATTAGCCATTCAAAATCATGATCAACGCCATTCTTACATGCTCCAAGCTATTTTGCATGACCAATTGGGTTATTATCTTCATTCCTCAATGCTTTTTTCTTCAACATTTTCATCGGAGGCTTCGGTGTAAATAATTTGTTCGCTACAAAAAGGAGTTAGGGGTGCTGCAAGTTCAGAAAATGCCAGCTTTCTTTCATGCAAGTGTCAAATTCTCACTCACATGTTCAAATTCAGTTTTATTTTTATCCTTTAGACTTGAAACAATTGTGAAATTTTGATTAGAAGCCAGTGTAGACCATGTAAATCTTGTAAATGAGGTAAAATTTGTTGTTTCTATGTTTTCTCCTAATCTGGCACTATGTTTTCATCCTGAAGCGTTGTGAATCCACATAGTGGATCACACCCCTTTTTCTAAGCTACCAAATTTTCTTTTCGTTGTGTATACCTTTCATGAAATTGTGTTTTTATCCTAGTTATTGTCACCGAATATTTTCCATCTAAATTTATGCCAAAAAGTGTGTTAAAAAAAAAAATTCCTCTGCGCTACAACTATCCCTAATCAAATTTCTTGTCAACAGATATCAAATTTATGAGTTTTATACGAATAAGTTGAGAGTGCCTATAGTTGTGAATCTTGACATAATTGTTGGATTGTATTTTAAAACATTGTCACAAGGTTTGGAAATCCAAAAAACACCTCCATTTGTTTCCTAAGGGGTGGTTCATAACCCTACCCAATTCATTGCTGCAAAATTGAAAATATGTCAACACCATAGGACAAAAAACATAAAGGGGGATCCATTGTATGTTTTGAACCACATGACATCTCAGTCATCAATGCAGATCCAACTATTAGGGTGGATTTGAGCAAATAGGCTGCATGGGATTTTGTGAAAGAATTTAGGGATACCATTTTCAGTTGACTAAAGAATTTTCTAAAGGTTTTGATGGTGTAAAAGAAAAGGTGGGAAGCCTGACATTTCCAGTTTTAGCAGAAACAATATCTGAGGCCACTGAGATTCCGTTAGGTGGAGAGGAGTGGTTGAAAGGAAAGGACTTTGATTTGGTTGCCTTCAAGGATTTTCTCAAGGCTAAAAATAGGAAGGGGTATGATTCATATGTACCAAGGAGTTATTTTATTTATAGGATCATCATGGAAAATTGTTAATTGTCATCCAAGGGTACTTCACGTGTGAGGGAAGATTAAGTATGGTGTATCACTACCATATCCAGCTCTTAATTCATTTCACTTGCAAGAAATATATGATCCTTCCCTATTATTTGTTCAGGATTTTATGCAAGATGGGTGATCGAGTGCAGGAAAAAGGAAGTCAAGTGGATTCCAGTTTATTTCATTTTGCAATAACTAAGTTGTTGGTCATAAAGGAGCTTGAGAAGAAATAGTAGACACGACATGAGTTCTTGGTCTCTTTAGGTTGGGCAACACAATATTCAAGCAGTCAAAGGATCAAGAAAGGCACTCCTTCACTTGTGATTAAGGAAGTTTCACTTGAAGCAACCTCAGTCAAGAAACCTTTGACCAAAGGAAAATTGGATGGTAAGAAAAGTGGTAAGAAACTACAATTTTCCCCTAAGATAAAGAAGGTGGTAAGGGTACCAAGAACAAGATCTGCAACTAAGAGGTTACCTATAGTTCCTTCCTAATCTCCCATTCAAATCATGGAATCAAAAAGAACACAAAGAGAGGTGGATATAGATGAAAAAGACCAAAATATTGGGGAGATACAAGGTCAAGTGGACAAGCCCCATGTGACAATAACTTATTTGCAGCAGGAGAATAGGGAGCTCAGACATAAATTGTCTCACGAAATTATCCAACCTAGAAGAGAAGAGTCATCAAAGGAAGCATTGACACATGTTTTCAAAGGTAAGGGTAAATTGGTGATTGATGTTGAAAATATGAAATAACCAATTCAATATTCAAGGATTCCTAAGACTAGGTCTATTTCCAAGGTATAGATACAAGAAAAGGAGATTTTGCAACCTGTGGTTTTTGATGAAAAAAAGGAATTTGAGAAGTTACTGGAGCAGCTTGAAGGTGTACAACATCAAGTGGACCAACTAGAAGAGAAATACCATAGGGATAAGATGGCCTTGCTTGAATAAGTAGAGGATGTTATACCAATACCTGCAAAAGCCAACTATAAATTGAAGTGGAACTTGCCTCTGCATAGGCAAGAAAAGAATTTATATGTACAAAACTTGGTCCTGAAAATAAGACTTAAGTTGGTGAATAATGCTTAATAAAGTCAAAGAAGATGGAAGAAAGAGGAAGATATGTAAGTTGGACTTGCTGGCAGAGGCTAGTACAAAGATGAAACTTCAGCAAAAACTTTAACCCAACCCTAAGAACTTCATTTTTGGCTCAAAAGATCAAAAAAAATAAATTTTGATGAAAATGGAAGAATTGCAGTAAGGAGCTTGTTGTTCTTTCCATATGTAAATTTGATAGCTATGGGGTAGTGAAGTTAAAGGTTTTTGATATCATGAGGGGTTTGTATGAATTTTCCAGTACCTATTCTGAGGTTTCCAACATTTCATATGGAGGAAAAGGTTACCAAGTTTTTAGTTTGTAAAGGTGTTGCGAAAACAAGTAGTGAACGGTGAAAGTGAGGTACAAGCCAAAGGGAAGTCTACAAGTGCTTTTGAAACTTGTTTAGGAGGATCGTCACCATCACAAGAGCATTTCAGCCATACCCAATTGCTTCATTTTGTAAAATAGAGGAAAAAACCATATAAAGCATGGATGTCATTTTGTTTTGTTGTGAATCTGCCTAATGGCACTGCGAATATGGACAATTAGCCATATTTTGTCTTAAAATTCGAATTTTTGAATTCTAGTAATAATTTTGAGCATGTAAATAGATGGAAATTTATCTCGGGGATTGTGTTTAATGTTTATTACTCATTATTCTAATATAGATATGTTGTAAAATTGGATTGGTTGAAAGGAAAATAGTTCCTATGTTTAAGTATATGCACCAGATTTTGAATGTATCCAGTTAAAATTAGTTTTGGTCAATGAATATGACCACCCAGGATAGGAGATAAAATATTTTATGATGTATAAATATAGAAAAATAATTGTAAAGTTGTTGGTTGAGTGTAGAGATGAAGACCTTTGTGTATTGTAATTTTGAAGACTCTTTGCTAGTGAATGAATCGAATAACAGGTGATTTGGAGGGATTCTCATGTCATAATTTTGGTGGCTTGTGCTCCTTTGTTTTGTGATTTATATTATATGTTTTTTCATTCCTTTAATGTGTATATTTATTTCTTGGAAAAAAACGGATGATTGACTAAAAATTCATCCTTAATGATGCTCTACTTAGTTTGCCAAGTTATTAATGTTTTCAACTTTAAAACAACATTTTAGAATTCATCTATTGTTTAATGTTCTAATGTGATTTTCCTTCACTTTTTCTTCCCTCACCTTCTATAAAAATTTGATATAAAACCACCCCCAAATTTGTCTACCTCACCCCTGTGGAGAAACCCTCTATTTTCCCATCATCTCACTGGACATAAATCATATTTTGATCATGACTCCATGCCCAATGGTTTCCCCTCTTTCCTCATCAACATATCTCTAAAATCAAAACCTTTTTGAGCTTATTTCCTACCCTAATATCCTATTTGTTGAGTAAACTAAGTGAGAGAGACCTCTCCAGGATAGAAGGGATAGATTTTGGCCTAAAGTGGTTTGTGGTTACCTTTGGCATCTTCGTCATCAGACTAGGAAAATCACAAAGTGCTAAAATTATAGCGACCATATTGGGGACTCAAAAGCTAAATCTTCCCCAGTAAAACCTTGAATCAAAAATATTAAATCATAATTCTTATGGGTGACAATGAGTTAGGAATCATTAGGCTGAAATATTCACCAAAAAATTATGTTTAAGTCTAGTTGTGATAAGCTTTCTTGAAAATTTGTCTTCTAGAAATATCCATAAAAGATCACATCCAGACCCTGATCTCCCTGAAGTTGTGAGTGATCCTGAGAGGCTGATTAAAAAGAAGATGTTTGAAGAATGTCAAGCAAATAACAATCCTTTGCAAAGCTCTCACACCCTTACTGAAAGAATTTTAACAGTTGAGGACATCAAATTTGATTTGAAATTTGAGCATAGCTTGTTTAGATCTAGATCTGAAACCTTTGTTGCTGAAACAATCCTTGATGAATCTAAGCTAATACCATATATCCCAACAAAAAAAATTGGCATTTCTAAGTCTGATAAAGATATTTTACAGTAATTTCACAAACTTGAGCTCTTGGTCAATCAACTACACAAGGCTGCTTAAAACATCCATATTTCAACAAATTGTCGCTTATACTTCTTTTGTCCCCTTGAGTCACTTTTCCTTTGACCCCTACACATTGTTTTGCTCCTATTTCATATGTTGTCTATACTCCTCCTTTACAAAAGCTCAAAAACTTACAGTTTTACCACCTTTTCCTCCCTCATCATCAAGCACAATAGTCCATACATCTGCCTCTCATACCATAATCATGGCAGCTCGTTATTCCCCATTGGTTTTTCAAGAACCATTGAATTCTATGACATTGAATTATTGACAACACATACCTCAATATTATGGCACTGGGACTACTACAACACAACAACACATAGACAAAATGAGTCATTTTGTAGATCTTGAAGAATTTGATGATGATGATGCGAAACTAAGGCTCTTTGCCCAAAGTTTAGCAGGGGAAGCCAAAAAATGGTACAGAGGATTGGTAGCAGGCAGTATTGAAAACCTTCAAAAAATTCTTCAAGTTTTCATTTCTCGATGGAGAGAGCTCTGGGAGAGTCACTCCAAGAATATTCAAACAGATTCAACAATGTGTAAAATTTTATTCCTACAGAAATAAAACCTCCACCAAGTTTTTCCTTTCTTCGTTATCTGGATGGATTTGATCTTATATGGCCTAAAAACTAAGAGAAAGAATCCCAACTACCTTGGAAGATATGAAGAAAATTGCAGTCAATGTAGAAGAAAATATATTGGCCAAGAAAGCCAAAATGAAGACTAAAAAGAGGGTGACCATCAAGGAGGATACTTCTACAACATCTAACATTAAGTTGGACAGTTTGGTAAAAACTATGGAGAATATGATGGAGAAAATGACCTTTTCAGAGAGGGCATCTGCAAGAGAGCCACAAGGGGGTCCTCAAACATGAAATATAAATTTTAGAAGACAACATATCCAAATTAAACAAAGGCACCCAAGAAACCCAGTAGATCAAGAAAATATTAGACCTCCTTTTTAGGATAATTATGCAGAAGAAGAACAAGAGGTAGTAGAGGAATAAGAGCAAGATCAAATTAATCTCTTTGGTGAGGAAGAGGCAGATAATATTTTCTTGACAAAGGAAGATCAAGATTTTTTTCTAAGATCACAACAAAATGTCATGCCTGCAGAATTAAAAGATTATAAAAGCGCTATCTAAATTCTATTATGGAAGTCCACAAATAATAAAATTTTAGGAATAGGAAATTTCCAAAAAATCCTTCTAAAACGGTCCAAGTTGATATACCTTCTACAAGTCAAACAAAGGTTGATCCTTCCAAAGAAGTTCCTCAAAAGAAAGACATAATTGTTAAGGAGGTAGAAAAATATCAATAATTTTTTATTCTTGAGAATGAGATATCCAATATTAAAATTTGTGTTCCATTAGTTGAGTTGATGAAAAAGGATGCATATAAGAGTCAAACTATGAAAGCATTAAAAGTGGGAGAAGTGTCAGACAAAGTCAATTTAAATGATGATCACCCGAAATTACTTTTTGGTCTAAGAGTTGAAGGAGGAGATCCTCAAGAATTCAATGTGCCACCATTTTATGTCATCCTTAATATTCATGATTTGATATTGCATAATTCCATGTTAGATTCAGGGGCTTCACACAACTTAATGCCTAAATTAATCATGGAAAAGCTTGGGTTGGATATAACTAGACCATACAAAGTCTTATTTTATTTTGACTCAAGCAAGGTAAAGTGTCTTGGTTTAATCAAATATTTATGTGTCACTCTCACACAAATTCTAGCCAAGAGTATGGTTATGGATGTGTTTGTTGCTGACATCCCAGCAAAGTATGGTATGCTATTATCAAGGTCTTGGGGTGAAAATTTGAAAGGCTCGCTGCAAATGGACATGTCATATGCCACTATCCCAATGTTTGGACAACCAAGAAAGTTGTATATGGAAACTCTCATGAAGTACATGGTAAGTAGTCAAGATAAGCCCAATAATTATCTTGTTTATTCTGTACATTTAGACATGGATTCATTCATTCTATACAATGATATATGTTTAGAAGATGAAGTTCAAAACATGGAAAAAAAATTAGAAAAGAAGGAAGGTGTAATGTTGGAAGCTAAAATAGTGAATGATGATAATGAAGAAGGCATGTGTAATATGGATTTTGATGGGGCATTCAACAAGGAAGGAGCTGGAGCTGGGGTGTGGATTATGAGTCCAAATTAGGAAGACCAAAGACCTATTCCTACAAACCAACTTTCGAATGTACCAACAATGTTGTTGAATACAAGGCACTTATTTGGGGCTGCAGTCATTGACAAGGTTGGGAGACAAAAGGATTTCAGTCCATGGATATTCAGAACTCATCATTAAGCAAATTAAAGGTGAGTATTCAACCACACCAGAGAATGAGGGCATATATAAATGTTGTTTTAAATTTTCTGCAATGTTTCCAGAATACAGTTTGTCCTTCATTCCTAAAGATCAAAATGTAATTGTTGATGCATTGGCCACCTCACCAAGTACATGTAAGATTCCTTTTCATTCAAAAAAGAAGTATGAAGTTGACGTAAAACATAGGCCCGTTGTCCCGGATAAACATAAGATATTGGCAATTTTTTGACAACGACAAAAAACTAGATAATTTTATGCAATTGAAAGAAGAATTTGTAAATTTTCATATTGATGGGCGAAGTAATTTTGATAATGATGGAGAGGAATTTCACTTGAATCAAATCAGTGAAAACTCTAATAAGCATGAAACAAACCTTGAACTTTTGTAGCTAAAGGACAATGTGATTCTGAGAGGTTTAGTCCCATTGGAGGAACTTTTTGATTTCAATGATGTGGCTCATAATCCCAAAATACAACCTATGGAGTCTGAGGTGGAGGACTGTAATAGAGGGACTGAAAACAAATAAAAAAATGTAAAAATTTCTAAGTCTTTACCTATGGAATATTAGCAAAAATACATTGATCTGATGAGGGAGTATTATGATGTCTTTGCATGGGGATAAGAGGATTTGAAGGCCTATGAAAAAAGTATCATTAAACACATTATTCCTATCAAAGAAGATCATAAACCTTTCAAGAAAAATATAAGAAAAACTAACCCTGTTTTTCCGCCCTTAATTGAGAGAGAGGTAGGAAATTTTTTTGATGCAAAGATTATTGTCCCTTTGAGATTTTCTAAATGGTTTTCAAATCAAGTTTCAGTGAGGAAGAAGACTAGAGAGATGAGGTTATGTGTGGAATTTCAGAACCTAAATAAGGTCCCCCTCAAAGACAATTACCCCTTGCTAAAAATGGATCACATATTGCAGCAGGTAGTTGGTTCTAGCAGGATTTCATTGCTTGATGGCTTCTCTGGGTACAACAAGATTTTAGTACATCTAGATGATCAAGACAAAACAACCTTCACAACACCATGGGGGACATTTATGTATGTGAAAATTCCTTTCGGACTTATGAATGCAGGGGAAACATTTCAAAGGGCTATGGACATTGCTTTTGCAGATGAAAAGGACTGGTTCATTGTTGTTTATCTAGATTACATCACTATGTTTTCTAAATTTTATGAATATCATTTGAGACATTTGAAGATTTTCTTATAAAAATGTAGAAAATATGGTATCTCTATGAATCCAAAGAAGTCTCTCTTTGGGATGGAATAAGATAAGCTACTCAGACACATAATCTCCAGATATGTTATCAAAATTTACCCAATCGTAATTGAAGCTATTCAAAAGATTGATACTGCATGAAACAAAAAGGAAGTGCAGTCTTTCATTGGAATAATTAATTTTATGAGGCGGTTTATTCCAAATCTAGTAGAAAGTTTAAGAGCTATCATCAATATGTTGAGGAAAGACAATGAGATCAAGTGGTCTGCAAAAGCAAAGAATTCATTCAATAAGGTAAAGTTAGCCTTTACTCATGCTCCTATTTTGGCTAGTCCTTACTACACAAAAGATTTCATTATTTTCTCCTTTGCCTCGGAGCACAATATTGCAGTAGTATTAATGCAGAAAAACCGAGAGGATCATGAGTAACCCATAGCATTTTTCAGTAGGGGTTTAAGAGATACTTCTTTGAAATATAAAATCATGTAAAAACAAGCTTTTTCCTTGGTGAAGGCTTTAAAATTTTTCAAAGTGTATTTATTGCATTCTCACATCATTGATTTTGTTCCTAGAGTTGTGGTAAAGGAAATCCTCTCTCATATTGACCCAAAAGGAAATATAGGTAAGTGGGTAGTTTTTATTTTGGAGTATGATATCAAAATTAATCCCACTAAACTTATAAAGGGTCGGGGATTAGAAAAATTGATGGTTGAATCAAATTTGCATGCATTAGACATCAATTTTATCGTTGCTCAAGACGATGATGAAGATGTAGTATAACAGGTATCAAAAATGTTCATTTCTCCCCATAGTATACATATATCATTTATGTTTTGCAACATTTACAAGCTCCACCTGGTATGACTAAGACAAAGGCAAGGTTTCTTAAATTAAGAGCTTTTAAATTATGCATTCTAGATCAAACTTTATATTGGAAAGATGCAGGAGTAAAAATTTTGAAGTGTTTGTTAAAAGATGAGGCAGATAGGATAATGGAAGAGTTTCATAAAGGTTTTTGTGGAGGGCATATTTTCTGGATGACCACAACAACAAAACATTGAGAGTTGGTTTCTACTAGCTGACATTGTTTGTTGATTTGCACAAAAGGGTCTCTAGTTGTCATCAATGTCACATTTTTAAAGGTAAGAATAAACTTTTACCTTTTCCTCAGTATAGGTACATTTTCAGCAGTGAGGATTAGACTTCATTGGGGAGATTCATCCAAGTCCTTTAGCTCAACACAAGTGGATTTTAACAGCTACATATTAGTTCACTAAATGGATAGAAGAAGTTCTGACTAGGTAGGCCACAAACTAAGTAATTATCCAATTCATGGAAGGTAATATTCTGTCTAGATTTTCTTGCCCTCATAAGATCATTACCGATAATTTTGTTGCATTTAAATCTAAAAAGATGATTGATTTATAAAATAAATATCATATAGTTCTTGGAAATTCTACTACCTATTATCCACAAGGAAATGGGATTGGCAAAGTATTCTAACAAGAGTTTAGTCAATATCATTAAAAATATGTTACAGGTTAACAAGAAGTCTTGGAATAAGAAGTTAATCAATGCTTTATGGGAAGACGGGGTAAGTACCAAAAAATCCATTGGAATGACACCTTTCCAATTGGTTTAAGGAGTTGATGTTGTTTTTCCTACTTCCCTAAGGGTGCCAGTGTTGAAATTATTACAGGAAATAGAAATATAACCAAATGATGTGCATAAGAGGATCAAACAAATGACACTGCAATTACAGCAGAATAGAGAAGAGTTATTCAACAACACTCCGCTAATCTAGGACAAGATCAAAAGGATTCATGATAGGAGGGTGAATCTGATAACTTTAAAATTGATGACCTTGTGTTGAAATGGGATTCCAGGAATGAAGAAAAGGGAAAACATGGAAAAATAGAGAGTTCGTGGAGGGGACCTTATAAAATTGAATCTTTCCTTGGAACTAATGCATATTTGTTGAAATATCTAATAGGATAATTACTTGTTGGAAGGCATGTTAATTGCAGGCTACTCAAGCATTACTTCACCTAAGTCCATATTGTTTATGCATATCATTGTATATATCATCTTTATTTTAGTACTGCAGGTATGGGTGGATGTCATCAGATATTGAAGCCCGAAGTGAAGGCCTTGAGTTTCTAATCAGTTGCTACCATAAGTAATAAATTTTTAATCAGTCAATTCATAATCATTCAAGTCATTTTTTGTTGGTTAAGAGTCAAATAGAGCACCCAATGGATAAGGCTACTAGTTCATTTGCCCCTGCACCTCATAGGGAGGATGCCATCCCCATTGGAACCCAATGGATAAAATTATATGTATTTTAATTCCACTATTTAGTTATTGAATCCGGGATCGTAAGACTTAGAGATGCAAGCACATGAAATGCAGGATTAGAGCCTATTCTAGCCTATGCTAACAAATAATTTCAGTGAAGCATGCTTTGGGATATATAAAATCAAATGGAAAATCACCATAAGGCATATCACTGAGAGATAAAACAAATTAGTGATATAAGGGTTATTGATCACAATCTTTCATACTTGGATGTTCAGGTGATCTATGTGAAGAGATTGCTAAGGTTTCAGTTCCCTTCAATGAATTATTTGAGTGACAATATAATCAAATGAATAAAAGTTAACACTAAGGGAATCAACACTAGGTGTGGAACAACTAATGTTATAAAGGCTTTAAGTTGCAATCCTTCACGCACGATGGTGTTCATACAACTTTACAAGAGTAGCTCATTAGTGTATTTAACCTTCAATGATTCTTCCTTGTATTGGATCCATACAAATGTTGCAAGAAAATAAATCAAAACAATGCAAACCAATTAGATACAAACTAGACTAGCTTTATATAATAAAGAAACAAAGCATAATATAAATAAAGACACAAAAAATTTCAAAGGAGATTAAAACCTATAAAGCAATATGGAAATAGAATATTGAGCTCAGTAAACTACTACATCTACAATTTAACCAAATCTAAAATGTCAAAATACTAAGAAGAGGCAGGAAAGCTAGAGAATTAGAAACATTTTATTAAGGAAAAATCAACATTGTTACATAGAGGAAGCACTCAAGTTTGTTGCCATGATGAAGCTCTTAACTAGCTATCTATGCTAGGCCCTTTTACAAGAAAAAAATTCTAACCCTCCCAGCTTTGTTTTGGGCTTGAATATTTATACAAAAAGAGGTTTGGGTGGATCAAAACCAATCTCCCAATATCTGATCTTCTTGACTAGAAGTTACATTTAAAATAGTAAATGGAGATTTTACAGCACAAGATTGGGTGATTTTGATCCCCAAAATACATATGAGATATTACATTATGATTTTTAGACTCTTAAAATAAGTGATATATTTAATGATATGACATATTCAGATCCCAACAATAGGGCACAATAGAAAAACTATAGATAACCATTACATTCCATAAATTAAACACTAAATGAAAAATTCTTCAACAAAAAAGCTTACCTACAAGATGAAATGCATGAATAATCCATCATTATTCCAATATAACTTCTCCAAAGTCAAGAAAGTACCTCCAACATGCAAAGTACATTCCATAGATAACATGTTTCCAAGATATAATGTAACGGCCCAAATTAAACTATACAACTAATTACATCAAACAATGTTATTAGTAATTGACACAAACTACTCACGGATTTAACATAAAATTTTCGAAAACCATGAGCAGCAAATACTTCCCTGTAGACCGAAGATGTGTCTTACTGTCGATTATGGAACTGCAATGCTACTCGAATCTCGCTGGCCACAAATTTTTTTTGGGGACATCTCTCCTACCAAGTGTAGCCTCAACTGCACAAAATATTTCTACAACTGGCCTCCCGTGAGCCCTCAATCAACTATTACTGCCAAGAAATATTTTGTCTCACCATGTTCTTCTCTGGAAAGAATGAATGCTTCTCATCTCCCTTTTCAACCATTAAATAGAACAAATTGTTCTAAAAATTGAAGGGGATTGGAAATGGATCCACATACACATAATCCATGTATCAACATGCCAACTTTATTTCTTTGTCTTAAGTTTTACTTAACTTAAACTTTTTCTTAATTTAAATCTTACTTATTTTATTCTTTTTTACTTTTTGTTAACTTTACTTATTCTTACTATTTTTACAGTTTTTTCTTATATATGTTTATTTAGAACTTTAATTTATTATTTATTATTTTATTTATTTACTGTTATTATCTTTTCTTTATTATTTATTGTTTTATTTATTTACATATTAATATTATTTCAGTTATTATTATTGTTATTATTTTTACGAGGTATTACGTACTTCCCTTTTTTAAGGAACTTCACCCAAAGTTAATTTTAATCATTTACTTATTTATTATTTTATTTATTTATTTATTACCTCGTGTTTGGCAACACTCTCTACTGAACTAGTATACTAATAGACTTCAAAAGTTACATCACCACACTAGGGAAATCTCAAGGAATCTCAAGTCCTTTTTCCCAACTTTTGGAACCAGGAATAAAGCCTCGTTGGTCTATACCATAGCCTCAAGATTTGCCCCAAGGCAAATATTTGACCCAGTACTCCAAGCTTCTCAAAATGCTACCCCAACTCCTTCCACAACTCACTAAGGTGTACAACCCCAGGCATCGAAGTCCTACACACACTTCTAGACTTTGGCATCCCAATCCAATATCAGGCGCTAAGCCTCCTCAATATTACCCCATAACCGCTCGAAAACTATTCATCAAGAGCAATACAAGACAAAACAACCACTAGCATATGTAGTGTTGGTTGCGTCTATCTCCAACCCGTATGGTGTTACATATTCTCCCTTACATGCATGGGCTCCCATAAGATCATCAAATAAGTTGGCCCTCTTGACCCATTTGTGGATTTCTTGTCAATCACCACATCTCAACATGTAACCAATACATTAGTTATGACATCATAATATCAGAGGAAATAATCCACATACCATCATGAGAATACAACTCATCATTAAAATTGCATGGAACTATCACATGCCATAAAATCATGAAAAATTATTAATCTTTATGAATTAACACATCAACCTAACCATAACTAAATTCACATCAGAAATATTAGATTTTTATTTCATTCACTACCTCTTCCAATAATTATGTAGTTATAAAATATGTTCTCAATCCTTGCATCAAGTTTTCAATTAAAAATATTATTATGTAAAATCAAAATTTATATTACAAAATGTATTTCAAGCCATTTTATTAATCTCAGAGCCACATTATCCTAACTCAACCAAAATGATTTCTTATTTCTATATTTTTATTTTTAAAAATATATAAATAAAGATATAAAACATAATATATATATTTTTTCCCTTTTACATGAAAAAATCAATAACTTCTTATATTCCATTATTAATAAAGAACAACATATATTAAAAATATATAAATAAATATCAAAACATTGAAAAAACTACTATTTTAAAATAAATAAAATTTTATAATCAATACTTACATTTTTATCATAAATATCGTATACTATATCACATAAAGTCAATAATTCACCGATGTTGCTTAACAACATGCTCTTTAATATTATATAATTCATTATCTCCATATTAAAACGTTTTCATAATATGAATAACATCTTTTATTATATTTTAAAAATTTTGAAAATTAAAATACTATTAATCGACCACTTAGGATTCATTCTAAAAGCTAATAGTTATGACCATTTGAAAGTTACCTTTCATACATTTATGAGCAACGACCCAAGTCCAAAATAAAAGAAAAATGCGAGTGGATTAGATTTTAATAATTTGATCTTTATATAATTATTTCTATGTGTTTTCCATTGCAACTTAGACTTCTTATTGATACTTTTCATGCTTAATGTGTTTTTGTTTTGGAAAAATCAATTAATTGTGGGCACCTTCTTTTTAATATTAATTTCAAGAGCTTAATTTTTGTCTTTTTATATTAGTATCAGTAAAAAAACAAATTCATTATGGATTTTTTATTTAAAATAAAATATGATAATAAATAAATTAATTTCTTGAGAGTGGATTTTTTATTTTAAAGTGAAATATGAAAATAAATAAATTTGTAAGGAAGATAATTTCAATAGCTTTAAGATTTGATTTATTAATTTGTAATCACAATAAAACAATTTCCATCAATATAAGGCACATCTCTTTTGGAAATAATCCTCAAGACTGGATATTCAGCCTAATACTCCGAGGAAGAATTGAGAAGTCAAACGTTAAGGAATTTTAGTTAAATCCTTAGAGAGATCATCAACCACTTGAAGTAAGCCATAATGTTGTTGGCCAACACGTTGATAGATGGAGAAACATGTTCAAGATGCTAGCCAATTTCTTCTTGGCCAAATCACCAATTACCCAAACTTGGCTAAGTGCCAAATAAGAAGGTATTTTCTTTGAATAAAAAAATTGACTATAAAGGTTGATAATATAATTAATAAGGGTATTCTCTTTCAAATAGTGAAAAAATCCATATATGTATATATTATTAGTGAACTTGTGGTCAAGCAAAGAGAAAGTAGGGCTATCAATGGCATCCAGACTACCATGGGCATATATGCCAGTGATTGATCTCATGATTGTTAGAGAGTGGAGAGGGACTATGTTGTTTCTGAAGCTCAATAGGTTGTCTTATTTAGTCTTAGGATTGACAATCATGATGCTCCATAAATTACAAAATTAATTACCAAGATTCAATTAAAAAAAATCAAAGTTATGAATAACAAAGCAACATATGAGGTAGAAAATTGTTTGGACTGATTATAATTCTAGGGTTCATGACCCGACACGTCAGTAATATACAATGTTTCCTTAGTAGTTTAGTTGGTGAGAGATTCCATCATTATCCAACCCATTAATTATATACATTAACGTGTTTATTTTATAAATTTATTTTGACTAAATTCTTTCATGTAAGCAAAATTAATGATAAATTTAATTAAGTATTTTTCAGAAAATTTACCTACAGTTCATACAGAGTTGAAACCCACTCTGATACCATATGTAAAGACCCAGAATTAAAATATACAACTAATTATATCAAACAATGCAATTAATAATTGACACAAAACATTCATTGATTTAAAATAAAATTTTCAAAAACCACGAGCAGGGAATACTTCCATGTAAACCGAAGACGTGTCTTACTGTCGATTATGGAGCCATGATGCTACTTGAATCTCGCTCACCACAACAAAGTTTTGGGGACAGCTCTCCTCCCAACCTTAAGCTCAGCTGCAAAAAATCTTTCTACAATTGCTCCAACGATATACTTGCTTCATCCTCAGAACGATGCCAAAAATGTTGCCACAAAATCTACTAGGCCTTAGAGAGGTGCACCCTTATTACCAGACTAAGTGACAATAATGAGATAGTAGCATAGTAGCCCACTATCACCACAACTACTATCCCCTAATCTTTATGGACTTTCATCAATGGGAGGAGTCCCACTATAAATTTCACCTAATAAGTATTCCAATTTTTAAGGTATGAGGTGACTTAAAAGGATTTTAAGGGAAAGACTCAATTTAGGTACAAGGCTCCAACTATGGAGATGAGGAAATTTTCTTTCCAAGCAGATGGCAAATTGAGGCAAGGCAAGACCTAGGGTTTGATTGGTAGGTTGAGATTTGCGGTGACCCAAGGTCAATATGCCAAGAAAGGGTTTCCCACAATGTATTTCAACAAGGTTATGGCATATGAAACCATCAAGAAGCCCTCAAGTTGAAGCTAAAACCAAGCTAATGTTTTATCCTAGGGAAAACAACTAGGGCAAGAGAAATTTTAGATGAAATTGAAGTGAATGACCACCAAGGGGGAAGTATTTTGATGTAACCACTCCACTTATGATGTTTAGACTTTCCAAGACCAAAAATATCCCTTCCTAGTCAATTCACACTAAGCCCTAGTTGGATGCTTTCCCTTAAGAGGACTAGGTTAGAGTGAAAGAAAGAAAATTCATATTGGTGGATATAAAGTGGTTTGATCACCAACAAGACTTGGCCAGTTCCCATTCCTTGGGCTGATGGAGTCTATGTATGTTTGAGATTAACTAGATATTGCAAAGGAGTAAGGATATTTTGATGCCTTAGCAACCAAAACCTTATCGATTACCTTTGTGAGGGATCAAAGTAACTTGGAAGAGCTACAACATGAATTCCCAAAGAGACTACCATTCACATTCCATGTATGAGTTGTAATTCACACAAAGAGGCAATCTAGATCCTATGTAATTGGTTTTCCAAAAATTAGGGCACAATAGAAAAGTTATAGATAACTATTACATTCCATACGTTAGATATTAAATGAAAAATTATTTTAAAAAATGGCTTACTTACAAGATGAAATGCATGAATAATCCATCATTGTTCCAAGATAACTTCTCCAAAGTCAAGAAAATACCTCCAACATGCAAAGTACATTCTATAGATCACATGTTTCCAAGATACAATGTAACGACCCAAAATTAAAATATACAACTAATTACATCAAACAATGATATTAATAATTGAAACAAAATAGTCATTGATTTAGCATAGAATTTTCAAAAACCATGAGCAACAAATATTTCTCTGTAGACCGAAGATGTGTCTTACATTCGATTATGGGGCTGCGACGCTACTCAAATCCCATTGACCACAACAATTTTTGGGGATGTCTCTCCTACCAACCATATGCTCAACAACACAAAATATTTCTACAACTAGCTACCCTTGAGCCCTCAATCAACTATTATTGACAAGAAATCTTTTGTCTCATTGCATTTTTCTCTGGAAATAATTCATGTTTGTCATCTCCCTTTTCAACCATTAAATAGAACAAATTGTTACAAAAATTGAAGGGGGTTGGAAAAACATCCACATGCACACAATCCATGTGTCAGCATGCCAACTTTATTTTCTTTGTCTTGAGTTTTACTTAACTCAACATTTTTCTTAATTCAACTCTAGCTTGTTTTATTCTTTTTTACTTTTTGCTAACTTTACTTATTCTTACTATTTTATAATCTATCTATAAATATATTTATTGATTTAGAACTTCAATTTATTATTTTATTTATTTACTATTATTATATTTTCTTTATTATTTATTGTTTTATTTATTTATATATCAATATTTTTTCATTTATTATTATTACTGTTATTATAATTATTATTATTAATATGAGGCATTACATGCTCTCCTTTTTAAGGAACTCCATCCCAAAGTTAATTTTAATCATTTATTTATTTATTACCCCATGTTTGGAAACACCCTCTGCTAAACTAGTATACTAGCAGACATCAAAAGTTACATCACCACACCAGGGATCCCAAGGAATCTCAATTCCTTTTTCCTAACTTTTGGAACCAAGAATAAAGCCCCAAGACTTGCCCCAAGGTAGACATCTGACCCAGTACTCCAAGTAGTAGCACTCCAGGCATCTCGAAATGCTGGCCCAACTCCCTCCACTACTCACTAAGGTGCATAACCCCAGGCATTGAATTTCAACACACACTTATGGACTTTGGCATCCCAATCCATATCAGGCATTAGGCCTCCTCAATATTGTCTCATATCCCCTCAGGAGCTATCCATCAAGAGCTATACAAAACAAAAGAACCACTGACATATGTAATGGTGATTGCATCTGTCTCCAACTCATATGGTGTTACATATTGTTCCTTGCAGGTATGAGTTCTGTTGGCTCCCTATGATTTGCAAGATTGGTAAGAACAAACACTGCAGGGGCCACATCAGAACCACTTTGGAATCCTAGGACCTAGCCTTCCTGGATTCAAAGAGGGATCTCTCTGTATAAGTGTTTATAGATGGCATATCTTTGTGCTCTTATTTTATGATATTAGGCTAGTTATGAAGTTCTAAGGATTTGTTTGTTTTGGCTGATTAATTAATAGGTTGAAAAATCTGTGGTGTGATTAATTGAGGGGGTGTTTCAGATGAATATATAGACCATGAGAAAACATTAATCCATTGGGCTATGGAGTCATACAAGGATTTAATTGGTCATCAACTCTGCAAGGGTTTTCATAGGGCAAGCTAACTATATCAAGTGGATCTCTTAGATTAAATTGTGATATGAAATAACAATAAGTTGTGAAGGCAACAGAGCTATAGTCAGTTAAGAATCTTCTAGCTCTACTTCAACAAGAAAAGCCTTTTAGCTAATTGTTTGAGGCAAACCAAAGGACGGGGCATACCATAGACTTCTTTGGCCAGACTTTAATAAGCAACCCTTTAAGACAACAATCCAACAATCCTAGAATTACTTTCAGATAAAGAAAACATTTTAGATAATAGTGAGAGCAGCTAAAGAGCAAGCTAAACCTATCTTCTTTAACTAAACACTCAAAATACCTTCAAAGCAACATTTTGAGGCAGACCAGAGGACAGGGCATACCATAGACTTCCTTGGTTTAGACTCTACTAAGTATACTTCAAAGGAAGGCCTTAAAAAACAATATTTCAAGCTACACCAAAGGATGCGACTTACCATAGAATTATTTGGCTTGAATCTATTAAATCATTGCCAAGACAACAAGCTAGGTGGAATTAGAGAGCAATTAAGAATTCTCCAATCAAACCTTGCAGAGGAAAATATTAAGATAAATAAGGAAGACAGAAATAGGGTGCCAAGACAACATACCCTACTCTAAATTTTTTATTCTTTTATCAGAGAAATAGTAGACAGAATGGAAAACAGAAAAGAAACAATGACAAAGAAGGAAAACTTCACCATTAACATAGCTCAAGAATCCTGTGAACGTGCTTGTATTACTGATGATCAAAACAATTACATTACTCCAGTACAATAGCTCTCTACAACTCAGAGCTTTCTCAAATCCAGCCTTGCAATCCTCAACTAGCTCAGCAATCGAAATCAGTCAACTAACCACCAACTAACCAACACTAAAAATGAAGCTTACATGCAGTATTTATATACAAAATGAGGAGCTGATGCTAAGATAGGGTTTAGATGTCATTTATTACAGAGTTAATGAGTTTTTTACCTTTGTGACCATGCAAGGCCCAAGGCAAAAATATTTGAGAGTGTTTCTCTGAAATAATAACTCCTAACTTAACTTCTGAGCTAATTTTGGGAAATATTTAACTTTAAGGATTTTTCAATAACTTTACAATAACTGTTGGGTAGATGAAAAATATCTCTGACTATTTGTAATAACTTTTGATGTTTTATTGAAAGAAAACATGATGTAGGTGGAAAAATATCCTTCTGAAGAAGTAAATGTTTTGGATTTGATCATTCGAACTTGCTTCTGTGTATATTTGCCTTTGTTTTATCATTTAAACTCTATTTAGGCCTTTAAAATTTGGATTTATCCTTTAACTCTGTGCTTTGTTGTCCTTTCTTTAATTCTGCCTTTATTTATGCTTTATGACTTAATCCTTTTGATTTTTCTTTGATCCTTGATTTAATCATCAAACCTTTAATCATCACTGCCATGGTCTTCTTAATTGTTTTATCTTCCTATGACTAACTCTATCTATGTTTTTGGTGCATGGATGCATTCCTCTACTGCTAGAGGGTTTAGAAAACATTGATGATCATGATTCATCGGGATTTTTCTTGTTCTTACACCTCAGGTTCCTTTAAAATAAGATAAACCTTTGGATAGTCACCCAGACATTCATTAAAACATTTTTGGCCCTTCAGAATGCTTTTTATGCCTTTTCTGTCATTAAATATGCACATAAAACAAACAAATTAATTTGAAAACTTGCGGGGGAGGCCTTTTCTGCGTTTATCGAGGGTTTTTTGGGCGTTTGGAACATTTTGTAAAGGATCATGGTGGAGGAGAGATTCATCGCAAAGCCACGGGGCTCTGGAGCATTTAGACTATAGGGCGGTATTGGAATTCGGCGAGAGGAGCAGAATCAGTTTTCGGGAGCATGGAAGGTGGTTTTCGCATAGATGGAGGGACAGTAATGGTATCAGGTGGAGGCATGCGATTCCACTCATCGAGCACCGCATGGCAATGGAAAACCACCCTTTTCGCAATTTTTAAAAATGTTCACCCCAACACATACAATATTGCGATACAGGATCAAGGCCGTCAGATCTCAAGGAGTGAGATTGATGACGTTCGGGTGTTTTAGGGGTGATGCGAAGGTGGAGCAGTGGGGTCCGGGTGCCATGTGACGTGGTGGTATTTGTCGTGTAGCGCGGGGGGGTGGGGGTGGGGAGGGGGTTTAAAACATATGCGGGGTTATGCTTTATATGGTGACGGGGCTTGATGAAAAAGCAGGCTCGGTAGATAAAAACAAAAGCGAAAGAAATTTTCGTTTAAAAGGAAAGGGAGGGGGTCACATGGGGGGTTTTTAACAAAGGCGAAGGGCTAAAGATATTTAAGCAGAGGGCTTAAATAGTTTGTAAAGGGGTCAGGCAGAAAAACATAAAAATGGTCGAAAGGTCAAATTTACCTTTAGAAACAATGTAAAAAGACATTTTTACATTGTTTTGGTGTAAAAGGAGGAAAATGATGAAGGTGAGGGTTTTGAAGGGTTTTGAGAGGGGAAAATGGGTTTTTAGTGCAGGAAATGAGTGAATGAGACTTTTAGGTAGGTGGAGAGAATGAAAATGAGATAAACAAGCCCAAAATGAGTCTTTTAAGAACAATAAGGTGTTTTGAGAAGGCAGAGATGAAACAGTGAAAAAGATTTGTTGAGGATAATGAAGACAATGAGATTTCTAAAGATAGATGATAGGCAAAGAATGCTATCTTTAGTTGCTTGAGGAAAATCAATAGTCACCTAGTGAACTCTGTAGAATATAGGAGAATAACAAGTTCCCACTAGATCATTAAATAAACTGGCTCTCTTGACCCATTTTTGGATTCCCTATCAATCACCACATCTCAACATATAGCCAATACATTAGTTATAACATCATAATATCATAGAAAATAATCCACATGTCATCATGAGAATACAACTCATCATTAAAGTTGCATGAAACTATCACATGCCATAAAATCATGAAAAATTACTAATATTTATGAATTAACACATCAACCTAACCATAACTAGATTCATAACAAAAATATTAGATTTATATTTCATTAAATACCTCTTTCAATGATTATATAGTTATGAAATATAATCTTAATCATTGCATCAAATTTTCAATTAAAAATATCATTATGTAAAATCAAAAGTTATATTACAAAATATCTTTCAAGCCATTTTATTAATCAATCTCTCACACACATTATCCTAAGTCACCCAAAATAACTTCTTATTTCTATATTTTTATTTTAAAAAATATATAAATGGAAATATAAAATGTAATATCTCTTTTTATTTTTTCTTTTAAATAAAAAATTAATAACTTGTTATATTCCATTTTTAATAAAAGTTAAAATATAAAAAAAATATAAAATTTAATATCAAAACATTGAATAAACTATTATTTTTATATTCAATACTTATATTTTATCATAATTATTGTAGACTATATCACATAAATTTAATGTACAAACCTAAAATCAATACTTCACTTGCTTAACAGCATATTATTTAATATTATATGATTCATTATCTCCATATTAAAAACATGTTCCTAATCTGAATAACATCCTGTATCGGACATTATATTTTAAGAAACTTGAATATTAAAATACTATTAATCTACCACTTAGGATTCATTCTAAAAATTAAGTTATGACTATTTGAAAGTTGTCTTTCATACATTTATGAGATACGACCCAAGTTCAAAATAAAATATAAATGCGAGTGGATTAGATTTTAATAATTTGATCTCTATATAATTATTTCTATATGTTTTCATTATAACTTGGACTTCTTATTAGTCCCTGCAGCAGGACTATAGCGATCGATAGGCGATTACTTCTATATTAATTTGGGCGGATAGATCTATTTAATCAAAATTTGTAAAAAATATTGTGTCAAAATTTTTTTTTATCCAAAGTTTTGTTATAGAGGTCTTATTGTCGAGTTTAGCTGCACCTTTTAACATATCCTAAGTCGTTGGAACCAGGGTATTTTTTCTTTGTTTTCAGCTTTAAAATTTTCAATGAAAATGTTTTATCCAAAGTTTTGTTTTAGAGGTCTTATTTCCAGATTTCGCTGCGCCTTTTAACATATCCTAAGTTTCTGAACCCAACATATATTCTAAGCGTATTTCCTCTTTGTTTTCAGTATGGAAATATTCAGTGAAAGTTATACAGTGATCCTTTCCCGAGGGGATCCCAACCTTACATCTGGAAAATCAAAATCTAACAGCTATCACTCATTAAGGGTTGGCTTGGCAACTAGTTTGGGGGAATAGGCTCCAGCTGGCTCACATGCTCCCTCTCACATGCAGGTGAAAACTTAACAAAAGACATGCAACTGGTAAACTTCATCCTACTCGCGAGAGTGTATTGGTTGATTGTTGCGGTAAAAGAGGCCGAAGTGATACAAGATACAGGAGGAGAAGATACATGAGATAGGAGGAGCAGGTGCATTTAAGAAAAACCTATCTACTTACCTGACCTCGTACTTCTCTTAGTATCTCTAAAGACTCATGGGCAAGTCCATGACATGAATCATGGCCTTTGTTGTCTCAATGATGAGTCTGTTTTTATTCTATCTGGAAAAACAATCATCAAAGGCTTACTAAGTAATCTCTATTAGTAAGTTAAAATAATATATCTTTTAAAATTCATTTTTGTTTCTTTCTTGTAATTCAAATGACGAACTTCAGGTGATTTGAACACACGATGGCCAAACATGTGTAATTTGAGCACGTGCCTGTTTTATGGAATCGATCTTGCTCTACGGAGTTCGAACTATCAACTCCGTCGTTAATGTTGCGTGGGAAAATTGATGAAGCATTGCCGGTTTGGAGTTTTTTTCAGTAAAATTTTCTTAATCATAATAATTTTATTGTTTAAATAAATCCATGAGATCATATTAATTTTTCATTAGTGAGGTGTTGACGACCTTTTCTTTTGTACGCATGCATTGAAGGCTTTAAAATGAGATTGTCGAATTCATCAATTATACCTGGATAACCCTTATTTGTCTGAGCTTACCTGTATTTCCTTATTTGTCTGAGCTTACCTGTATTTTCATAATTATCGTATAGTGTCATTTTCTTTATTGGGTGGTGTTCTAATATGAGATGGTGATTACCCTTATTGGTACATGTCGTATTCAAGCTATGCTTCAGTAGTAACTGGTAAATCATAAATAGGGAGCTAAAGGCAAGCACAAAGTTTTGCAACGTTGTGATTCAATATCGAACCTCGCAGATCTGTGGGATTCTCTACTCACTGCTTATTTACTTCTTTCATCTTTCAGAACTTCAATGAATTTATTTTTCCTGTGCTCATGTGCAATACAAAAATGTATGACGCACATATTGTTATAATAGTTTGAAAGCCCACAAATCTCTGTAACAAATGATGATTTTTTGTTACTTATAAATAATGAATTTTTGTAATATTGTGTGATACATTCAATGAATTCAAGCCGCTATCTTACATTAAATAAAGAACAATCATGTGCAGGTAGTCCATAAATTACAAATTAGAAACAACCTTTTGAGAACCATAAAGATATGTGCTTATCAATTGTATGCACAACCCATGTGCAACTCATATTCTCACGTGCGTGCAATTGTGTCGAGAGCGTTATTGACAACTTTATTTTCATGGACATTATTTTTTTTTTGGATTTGTGTTGTTCAAGTGAGCTCAATGTATTTGGTTATAAGGCATCATCTTTATTTTGCTTAACTATGTATCAAATTATATACCGTTAATTATATATCCATATTTATCTATTATGAACATGTTGCAAATATCATAATTGCTAATGATTACTATCAATATGAAAATGTGCTTCCAATTCTTCCCTGCCATCCTTATTTTTATGGTTACTAATAATATGCAAATGTGCTTCCAAATTGGCTGGAACTACCATTGCACGTCTGCAATCCTTGTTTCTATATGTTTTCATTGTAACTTGAACTTCTTATTGATACTTTTCATGCTTCATGTGTGTTTTTTTAATGGAAAAATATATTAATTGTGGGCACTTTATTTTTAATATTAAAATCAATCATAGAGTCATTTTTTGTCTTTTCATATTAATATTAATAAAAATTCAATTTTATTATATGATTTAAGATAAAATATGATAATAAATAAATCAATTTCCTTAGTATTTTTGAATTTAAAGTGAAATGTGAAAATAAATAATTGAATTTAAAGTGAAATGTGAAAATAAATAAATTTGTAAGGAAGATACTCTCAATAGACTTAAGACATGATTTATTAATTTCTAATCACGATAAAACAATCTCCATCAATATACATCACGTCCCTTTTGGAAATAATTCTTAAGACTAGATATTTGGCCCAAGACTTCGAGGGAGAATTGAGAAGTCAAACGTCAAGGAAGTTTAGTCAATCGTTAATTATAGAGATTCAATTAAAAAAAAACAAAGTTGTGGATAACAAAGCATTAGATGAGGCAGAAAAATGTTCAGACTGGTTATAATTCTAGGATTCAAGAATATACCATGTTTTCTTGTTAGTTTAGTTGGTGGCAGATTTCATTGTTATCCAACCTCATTAATTATATACATTAATGTATTTATTTTCTAAATTTATTTTAACTAAATTCTTTTATGTAAGAAAAATTATTGATAATTTTAATTAAGTATTTTTCAGAGACCTTACCTAGAGGTCATACAGAGTTGAAACTCACTCTTATACCATATTTAATGACCTAAAATTTAAATATACAACTAATTATATCAAATAATGTCATTAATAACTAACACAAAACATTCATTGATTTAGTATAGAGTTTTCGAAAACCATGAAAAACAAATACATCTCCGTAAACTTAAGATGTGTTTTACAGTTGATTATGGAGCCAAAATGCTACTTGAATCCTGTTGGCCACAACAAAGTTTTGGGGATGACTCTCCTCCCAACCGTAAGCTCAACTGCAAAAAATATTTCTACAACTTCCACCCCCGAGCCTTCAATCAACTATTACTGCCAAAAACTATTTTGTCTCACTGCATTCTTCTCTGGAACGAACGAATGCCTCTCATGTCCCATTTCAACCATTAAGTAGAACAAATTGTTCCAAAAATGGAAGGGGATTGGAAAGAGATCCACATGCACACAATCCATGTGTCAATATGTTGAAAATGGCAACAAGAAACAGTGAAGGAGGCCTCCTGAAACATCTTTCCAGATCCTAGTTGGAAAGTGATCACCTAAACTAGGTGGGGACCACACATGTGATTTTTGTCGAAGAGTCTATTTTTAGACTATGTCTATTTAGATATATGAGCATGGTTCAGAGTTGCGATACACTTTGATGATCAGCCAAGTTGGTAAAAATAGATGGACCTCTATTTTTAGACATACTGGGCGGAGTCTATTTTTAGACTGCCAGTCTAAAAATAGATCAGTCGAATATTATTAGCTCTTAATAATATTTGGATTATAAACATTATCTTATCCTCTTGGAGCACTTCAGTTTGATGCTTGGATGTGGCACATGCAGCTGAAAAAAGGAATTACGCTATTCCTAGGGGTTAGTTGAGCTATTGCATGGTTGACTTCAGTTAGAACTCATGTGGCAGAGTTTGGTGGAGTTGATGAGACAGTTGGTGGAGTTGTGTTCGTTTTAACTTAGTTGAACTAGTTGTATTTAGTCTAACTGAAAAATACACTAGTGATGAGTGGTGTGAATTAATTATTAATTAATTCACTAATTATTAACTCATAAATCAACTAAAGAACATATCAGTTAACTGCAATGCATGGACAGTTCAGTGGAGACCAGTGTTAGAGGTGGGTGAAAGGGTGAGTGTGACTATCAGTTGTGACTATACCTGTGCATGAGATTTGCATAATGTCATTGGAGGAGATTTCCAATGGTGATTGCACGCTAAATCCAAGGAATCTTAGACTATCCAATAAAACTATCTGGATTATGCAGAGAGTAAGCAAATAAGGAGAGTTTTGAACCTATGACTGTTCAAAACTCCAGCTAGTTCTGTACTTTGGAGACAAGATTTTATACTTGTGGAGAAGAGTATTGTACCGAGATTGTTACATGATTCTTCTTCATTATAATGATACAGTATAAAGAGGGGGTTTTCCGTCAGAAGCTTCCCGAGATACATACTGTGTTATATGTGTTGAATTTCTATGTGCGCATGTGAATGTTTTCAATACCGCTTGTTGTTTTTATTTCCGCATGTGATGATTAATGCGTAGAAGAGATTATGTGTTATGTATGAAGCTCAAATAGTATGTGATCAGGATAATCTCGGTGAATAATTCAGCAAATTATTCAAATTTCTACACAATATGCCAACTTTATTTATTTGTCTTAAGTTTTACTTAATTTTTTTCTTAATTTAACTCTTTCTTATTCCTTTTTACGTTTTGTTAACTTTACTTATTCTTACTATTTTTATAATTTATTTTTATATATATTTATTTAGAACTTCAATTTATTATTTTATTTATTTATTATTATCATTTTTTCTTCTTTATTTATTTTATATTTTCTATTATTATATTTTATTTATTATTATTATTATTATTACAGGGCATTACATACAAGAGACCAAAATTCTCCTATGAAAAGTTGAATAGTCCAACTAATGATCATGACAAATGAAAATATCCTCTCCTTTATTTATATGAGGAGGAAAAGTCTAATTTTTAGTCTAAAAACCCCTAAAAGACAAGTAAAGTCATAATTATGCATTGAGTTACAAGCCAACCCATCTAGCTTAGACAATAAATCAAATGAGATCCCACATGTGTGTCGTGAGGCCTTAAAATGCTGACATCATCCAATAAAAGAACTCCATGTGGCATGTGTTGAGGGTTTTGAGTGCCAAGTTTGGTGCAAAAGCCTCTAAAAAGTGTCATTTGAATTTTTTCCCTCAAATCTCCATCAATATCCCTATGTGGTCCCCAAAATCCACTTGGGGTACCAAAAGGTGCTCTCTTGGGTCTCATATTTCTCAAAATGTCCATCTCTACTCCAACGTTGAGGGATTTCTAGGTGCTACTAGCCCTCCCATGTCTCAGAAGGTGATACCATCCTCATCTAGGCCCTAAATCAACTTCAATCCCTCATATGGTGTTAGGCTGACCTAGGGACATCTTGGGTCTAAGTGTATCATCTTGAAGAATCATCAAATGTAGTACAAAGTGGAAAATGCTCTGTGTAGGAGGTGCCCAAGGGTAGGTATGAGGTTTTGTTGTTGCTCAGACATCCAAGGCTCTCAATGCTTCACTTGTGGGTGCCAATACACTTCTTTGGGTCCTAGGTGCCTGTGGGTAAGGTGCCCAGGTCATGGGTTGCTAAACCAACTGACAATCACAACAATTCCAATGAAAGAAACCAACCATTAGGAACAATGATAATTTTTTCATCTAAGTGAACCAAGCTTGAATGTAAAAGGGATATTTAATACTTCAAATAATACTTCCCTTCCAAAATCAAGGCCTTGAACTTACAATGGTGTTTCATCCCTAGGTAGGAGTGGCTAAAGGATAATCATATTAGGTGTTTCCAACTCCTAAAGGGTAAATAAAATTTCCTTAGTCAACCCTTCAATCGATAGGTGTTAGTGAATAATGATAAGACATAGGGAAGAATACTTCATGGCCAAGTGCCATGGTCAAAAGGACCAACATGATGGGTAGTGTATAGATGCGAGGAGGGATAAATCATGGATGCATGAGTTACCAACTCAATCTTTGATTTTCCACCCATTTTGTGCACCTTTTTCTTGATATTTCTTTGTTTTACTACTTGTAGCTCAAATGTTAGAGTTTTCTTTGTGTGATATATAACAGTTGTATTACCCCTTAATAATGAGGTAGTTCATTTCTCATCAAGGTTGTGACATGCAAGGGTTCCTTTTCATGATTTGAAAGAGAAACATGTGCTCAGGAACTACGTGATGGCCATAGTGACTGAGGTATAGCTCATGCAATGATTTTTCCCATGTGCTAAAATATATGTCCTATACATATTTTGCATTTTGATATTTTTTCTTTTATTTTTCTTGTGGCCATTATATGCTCTTTCTTTTTCTTTTACCTGCATCAACCTCCCAGGGAAAATTTGTAAGCCCTACCCAGGTATGAGGATACATGGGTGCCAAATCCCAGAGAGTTGATGGTTATGTAATATCCCCAAAGGGGAAATAACCAGTAATACACAGAAATATGCCAGACAGATATAGAAAATACAATACTGAACCAGATCATGGAACAAATACACATGGAGTGCCAGAAAACTGAGCCATTTTATTAATCTGAAAGTACATAGAGAGGAGTACAAGAAAATCAGAATGAATGCACCTATCCTTGCTCTAGGCAAGTGGAGGCCCTCTCACACAAATAATGGCTACAACAATGACAGCGTCCTAGCTGGCTGAAGACTGCTCTGAAGACTGAAGCTCCTGGATGCTGGAAAACGCTGTCAAGCCCTTCTAACACAAGCCTGCTCCTCAGATCAGCGTCCTACTTGGTGGATCTGCCTCCTGTATGCTTAGATCTACTGGATCTGAAGCCTCCAAACCATATCTGCGTCCTATCCCTCCTGATCTGCGTCCTCCTAGATCAGATCTGCTACCAACCCTTTAGATCTATGCTGGATCTGACTATATCTCTTCAGATATGCAACCTGCAAGGCTGGAATCTGATGTTATCTCTTCAGATCTAGGCTAGATCTGCCAATATCTCCTCAGATCTACAATCTCCCAAGCTGGATCTAGTGCTATACCTTCAGATCTGCACCATACAGAACCAGATCTGCAAATATCTGCTCAGATCTACAATCTCCAAGGCTGGATCTATCAATGTGCCCTCAGATCTGCGTCCTCCTCTTCCTGCTGCACAGCGTCCTCACTCCAAGACTGATCTGCGTCCTTCCTCCCGAACAAACTGCTTTCCTCGTCGACCGGATCGCGCTCCTCCCCGAGTCACTGGCCCTCACTTCTCATTTCTCGACTGTCCCTTCTTCCCCAGAAACAATATCCTTCTCTCGTAATCGTTGTGCCACAAGAGGGCTTCTTCCTCTCCAGATTTGTACCAGAAACTGCTGCTACTTTGCTACTGAAACTGAAAGGTGTACTCAGAACAGAACCTTACTAGGGCAGGCACTCGAAGTCCCCCGAAGCTAAGGGTGAAACCAGAAATAACCTTACCAGGGCAGGCACTCGAAGTCCCCCGAGGCTAAGGGTGAGATCTCCGACCAGAGACACCTTAAGCAGTACTGCAAAACAAAGGTCGTCATAAAGTCACTAAACAACTGCGTGTCTCCCGTCATATGCAGCTCTCAACAATAATATCAAACGTTTAACGTCAAATGAAGTGGAAAACCCTCCTTTATAATGTTGAACCCTCCAAAAACTCAATCGCGGCCTCTTCACCAAAATATCTTTGGGTCACAGAGGCTCTCCTTATATACGGTGAACCCCGTGCCCCCTCTCTAAGTTATAACGTCAATCAACTAGGAAAAACACTTTATTTATAAAGTGAGGTGACCCTTCTTATTTCTCACTTTATTTATTATTTCTAACTAAAGCAGCAAAATTAAACAAAAAATGAAATATTCCAATTAGCAAAGCTAATTGGGAATATTACGTTTCCTCAAGAAATGTCAAGCATCCCCAACATGCCAAGGATGATACGTGTGTCTATCCCCCCTGCTGCTTCCAAGTGGCATCCCCCCATCTCAAAAATTAGCCAGCCACAAGCGAATGCTTCACTTCTAGCTGATGCTCCCTGCCGATACTGCAAAATGTGCCTGGGTCCCACTGAAACCTCTCTGTCTCCTGCATCACCCCGATATGAAGGGATATCTCAATGCCAGGATCCCAAACTGGCCTCTCATGGTACCAGCCAATCAATAGTCCTCCCGGATCCCATCGCCACTGTGGCCAATAATCGCCCAAGTCCCATGACTCGGACTGCTCACTGCCTCTGGCTATGACTAAAGACCATGACCGCTGCTGCTCTGCATCTATGACTGTGTAAGCTGGCCCATCAACTGTGAACCAACTCGTCACCTCTCCCCAATCAAGGCATGAAGTGAGGAACATCTCTCTCATGTGGATCCTCCCTCCCCAAGCAATCATACCCTAATACATGACAAAATTCGATGGAAACATTGCAATAGCCCAATCCTGAAATCCTAAAAAACTGATAAGTCTGCTGGATTTTGAATGAGATCTAAAATTCTAATTTCTCCATATGAAATCCAATGAGGTCGAAACCACTCTCAAACATCCTGAGTCATTTCATGGTAATGTTAAAAATTTAAGTAAAAGATCACTTTTACTTTAAGAATTTAACATTACCATGAATCATATATAAATACTAGGGCCATAGGCTTGATGCCCTCTCCTGAAAAATCCTCCTCAATTGGTGAAAAACAATGAGCAAAAGCCCCCCTTTATAATAAAAAATCAACGCTTTTTTGAACCCGCGGGCGTATCCGACGGGGTACGGTCGGGATACGGGGTGTCCCTTTTCGGATACGTCGTATCCCGACCGAACCCTGTACGGATACGCCGTGTCCTTCGAATTGGGGCCGAATCCGATACGTAGAGGTGTCCGACACGGGGATTTGGGGATACGAGGGCATTTTAGGAGTATCCGGTTACTTAGGATGCTACCATAAATCAACAGCTAGTCTCCGCGTTGTCCCTCTGAAGCTGCTGCTCTGCACTATGTCCCTCTGCGTTGTTGCAACTCTGCTCTACGCTGCTCAAATTTTGCCGCTACTAATCACTGCATCTGTCGCTTCTGCACTCATCTGCACCAACCGACACCCGTCCATCCTGCTACTTTTGATTTGGGCTCCTGTTGCAAGGTGATGATCCGAGAGGTGGACTTCTCAAGGATCTTACCAAATCTTGTAGATCTCTGGGTCTACAACTCCAAATCAGCCCACCTCCCTCCTGGAGGTATATGCGCAATCATAGCAAATTCCCCCTCCTCTATCTTCGCTGCTCCGGCCTGGGGATCATGCTTCTCATCCTTGTGCTTCTTTCTGAGAGGACATTATGTGGCGTAATGTCCCATCTCACCACACCGGAAGCATTTGATATTTGACAGATCCTTCTTCCTGTTTCGCTGCTCTGGCTGTCCCTATGATGCAAGGACCGCATTCTCCTCCTCCTCCTTCTTGATCTTCGAACCGTTGCTGCTACTGCCCTCAAGTTGACACTTGAGTAAATCTCTCCTCATCTCTTCTTGCTGAAGAGCTACCCACATTGACTACCAGTTCAACAAGTTCTCTCTGCCCAGGATGCTCTAGACAAAGACTTGGTAGTCCTCGAACACTGAGTTGAGGGCCAATCTGACCATCTTTGTGGCCTTTAAAGCTGATCCCACAGTTGCCAATTGATCTCGGTTTTCCTGAAGTCTAGACAGGAACGGATCAATACGCTCTCCCTTCTGCATCCTCGTAATTTGAATTTTCTCCTCTAGAAACATCTTCCGCTGCTCGGAAGACCCCTCATACAACGTGGCCAACCCTTCCCACATCTCCCTTGTTGTCCCTTCGCTGGAAATGTGAGACACAATGTAATCCTTCACTCCATTGAGGATCAATATTTTGGCCTTTGCCATATTTCTTCTTGTAGGCCCTTAATGGTGTTGCATCCACCGGTTCAGCCTGAGCACTCTCAATAAAGTGCTTGAGGTCATGCTCATCTAGAATGAAGGCGATCCTTGCCTTCCAGATTACATAGTTGGAGGCACCCTCCAACCAGTCCTGGTCACGCAATACGTTGGTGGCCATCTCACCCAACTGTTGTCAATCTGCTGCCTCTCACCCTCTGCGCGGCTGTGTTTACGCACTCCTGATGGAGCAAGCTACAAAATCTGTTGCTACTGCACGGGAAATATGAGTTTCTTGGGCAAGAAACTCACTGAGGTCAAAAATCCCCAAAACTGTGTTTCAGCTACTCTTCCTGACGCTCTGCACCAGTAATCACTGTTGTGCAGTCAAATGCGTCCTTCCAGTTGATGATCTGTGTAGATCTGCTGCGCTGCTCCGTCTGCCTCGGACAAACAGCAGTCTGGAACAATCCCACCTCTCTGTCGGCTCACTCAGAGAGAGATTTTCCTGCTGGTCTAGCTCTCCTGGCTTGGACTGTGCAATCAACTGGGAGATCGATGTTGATTTATGGTAGCATCGGATGTGCTCTAGCCTTGTAACTTTGTATATAGGCTAAGACACATGTATTCCATAACACCCAGAAATGGTTTTGGAAAATTCCACTTAGAGATGGTTTAATTAGATTAATTAATCATTTTTTAATGTTTTCCTATGTCTAAACTTAGGGAAACTGATTAATTAAAGGGTATTAATTAAACAAAGTGTGAATCTTCTAGATAAAGTCATGGATCACCTCCAAGCTAATCTTAGCCCTTGATTATGTTTTGATTTTAGTTGTTGAAGGGTAAGCGGAAGAATATAAGGAGGGTGAGGGGCCTATGGAAAATATATTGAGCACATTGAGCATTTGGCATTTTCGAGCTTGTGAGAGAGAGACAACGTTTTGATCAAGATCGGATCACTAGGGCTGGGTTTGCTAAGTGATTTGATTCAGTGATCAGTTTCAAAGAGGGGCAAATCATAGTATTAAAAATCGGAATTGATGACCGAACCGGTGGACCTAATGAACCGGTAACCGGACTGGAACCAGTCTAACCGATACTGGTCAAGTCTAAATGAACCGGTTTTTAAAAAAATACATTAAATAATTATTTTTTAATAAAAAAACTATTTTTAAGATTTGCAACCATGATTCCAAGCAAATAGAGACAAAATATGCAAAGTTTGCTCATTTACATACCATGTAAAGGTGAATATATCAAAATGGCACCGAGTGCAACACATATCATCGAAAAATACATAAGCAATGAGGCTCCAAATGGCCCATAAAGTCCAAAAACAATGCTACAAGCTATGAGGCCATTGGCCTAATACAAGACAACATATTAGTGATCAACAACATGATTACTCCTCATCGTGATCAAAATCATCACCACTACTAGACAAGGGATCATCAACATGAGCTACATAAATAATATGGCTTAGAGTTTGAGGACTCCTAAAACTCCTCTACAACTTTAGTAGTATTAGTAGTAGTAGCAAAAATAGACATCAAAACTACAAATCACTGAGCAACATGGTCTCTCATGAAACTCATCATTGATTCATCACTACTAGAAATGGGATCATCAACAAGAGATACATAAACATCATCTAGCTCACTTTTACTTTAAGAATTTAACATTACCATTAATTGCCAACAGGATTTGTCAGGAAAATGAGAGGGTAGGCATGCTTTTCTTAGAGGGGATATTTTTGGAGAAAAACAACCCTAAATTTCCCTAAAAAAAGCTCCAAAACTCAAAAAATTGCATTATGTGGGGTCCATAGTTGGTCTGGCAATGAACTGGCCAGTTTGACCATAAACCGACTGGTTCCATCCTAAACTGGCCGGTTAGCACCGGTTGGACCGTTTTTTTTGGCGAAGAGGAGGGTTGAACCAATTTTTCTACCGGTTTGACCCGGACAACTAATGAACCGGCCGGTTTGACCGATTTCCAGTTCAAGCCGGCCGGTTTTTAATACTATGGGGCAGATGCAGTAATTGGTCAGGAGGACCAAAAGTACATTTCAAAGAGAGGAAGCAGTGACGCAGAGAGAGGCAGCGCAGTCATCTGGAGGGGTGACGCAGTTCCTAAAGGGAATCACGCAAAAGTGACGCAATGCCTTTTGTGATCAGTTCGAAGATCGCTGGACGCTGGGGTTTCTGAGTTAGGAGGGCCAAAACTCAGTTTTTGATCAGCTTGATCATTTGCAGAGGAGAGGTGACGCAGTCCCAAAGTTTGCCCACGCAAGCTTACGCAGTTGCAGCGTAGGCATCACGCAAAGGCAAAGAGGGGCTTCACCAGCGCTGTTTAGATCAGCTGGGGATTTGCAGAGTGAGGTATACCTCACATTTCTTCTGTTGCCTAGATTTTCTCTAAAGGGTGAGTCGAATATTGGCAACCTAGTTGTACTCAAGATTCTGCTGCTTAATAATACAAAACCCTCAGATCTGCTGCACTGATTTTCCCGAGATAGTTTTTTCCGGGGACTTAGTCCAAAAATAACTGTGTCAAATGTGGATGTTTTTCATTGTATTTTGTTTAGTTTGTTTCAGCACTTAGATTTATTCTGCAACATTATTTGTTTAGACTGCTTCAGTAATTACTTCGATATTTCACTGTAATGAAATAATTATGAAAAATAATAGAAGTAATTCAGATTTGTTGCAGTAGGAATCCAGATTTAGGATTTTTCACATGGTATCAGAGCTTATTCAAGCTGAAGTGCAGGAGAAACAAGAGTGAACCAACAGATCTGCGCTGAAGAGACTGAGATCTGCGTAAGCAGCAACAGACTCCCCCAGAAATAACGCAGTCCAGGCCAGGAGGGAAATCCAAGGCAGAAAAGGCTCCCTCTGAGACAGTTGACAGAGGGGTAAGTTTTTTCAGTTGCAGAAGAGGCCGCGTAGCATAACAACGTAGTTGAAGGACGCAGTTGCTGCACAGCAGTAAGTGTCGGTGAATAAGCGTCAAAAAATTTCTGAAAAACACAAATTGGGGATTTCTTGACATCAGAGAGTTTTCTTACTCAAAGAAACTCAGATTTTCCCGTGCAGCAGCAGAAGCATTGACTTACTCCTCAAGGAGTGCGTAAGTCTAGCTGAGCAGAGGGTTAGAGGAAGATATCGACAGTTGAGGAGATGGCCAGCAACAGATTGTGTGACCAAGATAGATTGGAGGGTGCCTTAACTATGTTATTTGGAAATCAAGGATTCAGTTTCTCCTTGATGAGCATGATCTAAAGGCCCTCATAGACAACGCAGTTGCAGAACCACTGAATGCAGCACATCTAAGAGCCTTCAAGAAGAACATGGCTAGGGCCAAACGATTGATCCTAGATGGTGTGAAGGATCACATCGTACCTCACATAGCAGCAAAGAACACTGCTAGAGAAATGTGGGTAGGGCTAGAAAAGCTATACCAAGGATCTTCTGAGCAGCGGAAGATGTATCTGGAGGAGAAGATGCGTAATACTAGGATGAAGAAGGGAGAGTGTTTTGACTCCTTCCTGTCTAGAATTCAGGATAACCGAGACCAGCTGTCAGCAGTGGGATCAACACCCAAAGACTCAAAGCTAGTAAGGCTCACTCTGAACTCTGTTACAGAAGATTATCAGGTCGTTGTCCAAATCATTCTGGGCAGAGAAAAGTTTCCAGGATGGGAAGCGATGTGGGCAACCTTGCAGCAAGAAGGGTTGAGGAGAGATCTCCTCAAAATCCATATTGAGGATGGCAGCAGCGGTTCGAAATTCAAGAAGGAGGAAGAAGATAACACTGCCCTTGCATCAAAGGGGCGACAGAGGCAAAAGAAGAAAGATCTATCCACGATCAAGTGCTTCAGGTGTGGGGAAATGGGACATTATGCCACACAATGTCCCCTTCAGAAAAAGAATAAGGAGGAGAAGCAAGATCCTCAAGCTGGAGCTGCCAAGATTGAGTCAGAAGCAGATTGTGCTATGTTAGCTCATATTCCGAAAGGAGAGAAGTGGGCTGAATTGGAGTTGTAGATCCAGAATCTACAACTGGCAGGATCCTTGAGTATTTCCAAACTCTTGGATCACATGTGAGCTACAGCAGCCTAAAGACAGTAGCAGGATCGACAGTTGCAGCGGAAGATGAGAAGACAATGCAGTGGCTAGCAGTACTAGAGCCTGATCAGCGCAGAGAGGGAGCAGCAACATCAACAGTTGAGCAGCAACAGCGCAGTGCACACTGGTGCAGTGAAGTGCAGTGCAGTGCTCACGCTGTGTAGCGCAGCAACAACGCAATATTTTTCAGAGAGCTAGTACAGAAGTTAGCAGTAGTCAGTCTTATTTTTCAAATGCAGTTTTACTTGTCCAATTTCGGATGTTTTTCTGTTGCAATTAGCAACAAAGCAGCAGCAACAGCAGATGAGTAGCAGCAGCGCAATGCACAGTGGTGCAGCACAGTGCAGAGTAGTTCTCACACAGTGCAGAGCAGTGCTCATGCAGTGCAGCAGCAGGGTTGCAGAATTCAGAGGGAGTTGCAGTACAGTAGTAGTTGGTAGCAGCATGCAGAGTCAACAACAGTACAGATGCAACATTTTTGTGCGATGTTGGTGAGCAGCATCAACAGCACAACAGCAGATGTTCCAAAAGTCAGAGCAGCACATTGAGTTGTCTTGCTAGAGCACTTTCCTCGCTAAGAGGGAGTGTTGATTTATGGTAGCATCAGATGTGCTCTAGCCTTGTAACTTTGTATATAGGCTAAGACACATGTATTCCATAATACCCCGAAATGGTTTTGGAAAATTCCACTTAGAGATGGTATAATTAAATTAATTAATCATTTTTTGATGTTTTCCTAAGTCTGAACTTAGGGAAACTGATTAATTAAAGGGTATTAATTAAACTAAGTGCGAATCTTCTATATAAAGTCATGGATCACCTCCAAGCTAATCTTAGCCCTTAATTATGTTTTAATCTTGGTCGTTGAAGGGTCATCGGAAGAATATAAGGAGGGTGAGGGGCCTTGGAAAACACATTGAGCACATTGAGCATTTGGCATTTTCAAGCTTGTAAGAGACAGCTTTTTGATCAAGATCGAATCACTAGGGCTGGGTTTGCTGTAATATTCCTAATTTGCGACAGCAAATTGGAATATTCTATTTTGTTTATTTTGCCACCTATAGTTTGTAAGTAAATAAAAAGTGAGTAAAGAGGGTCTAAACTCACTTAAATGAAATAAGACATCCACCTAGTAGCACAATGTTGTGACTTAAGTGGGAGTCAAGGGGGGACCCAACACCATGTGGAGGAGGGGGCCTATGTACACTCTAGAAGTTTCTCCAAGCTTCTGCACAGATAAGGATGAGAATGTAGATAAGGATGAGGATGTGGAGGAGAGAGAGAGGCTACATTGGGTTTTGGAGGGAAACCAACACTATAAAAGAAGGAGGAGCCTCCTCATTTGATTCATGCTTGGATTCTTGGATTATTGATTATTGAGTGAGACATTTGTCTTTCTTTGGCACGCTGGCTGTTTAGCCCGTCTGCTGCACTGTTTAGTGCACTGAGTGTCTCCGTGCGGAGATCTCACCCTTAGCCTCGGGGGACTTCGAGTGCCTGCTCAGGCAAGGTTATTTTCTTAGCATCATCCTCCAGGACAGCGTTATTGCTGCAGCAGCGTAATACTGTGTTGTAGGGTGTTGCCGTGGTGACTTTGCGACACCACCTCCTTCTCTTGTTTTTCAGAGGGAGAGTCTCTCTTTCCTTTGGAGGATCAGATTGGGAGATATTGGAGCTGATTTGCGGATCTTGGCATCAGGCCAATAGTTATTCTGCCCCTACTGCGCAGTCCCTCTCAGTTACTGCGTTATTTTCATGGTGTATCTACAGTGAGGGTTGCCGGTTGATTTGAGGGGAAGATCTCAAGTGTAAGGATCAGCCTTCCACTTTGGAGATCTATTGGAGGAGGTCTATTTCAGTTGCTCATCATCTTCAGCCTTCTCTATTTGGTTTCAGTTTGGAGTTGCAGTAGCTGCCCAGCAACTTCGGCATTTTTGTCGTATTGTGCATTTCAGCCAATCCCTTGGAGGATTGAGATATTTTTGCTTATAAGGGTTAGAGCTTTGCTCCCCTATTGTCTTTGAGCCATCTATTGTCATATCCATGTGTTGACACTATTTTAGAGCAGCATTATATCATATACAACGTTTTTCTTAGTCTGGGGTTTATGCAAAAATAGCAGTGCTTTTCATGTTTATGTACATGTGTTGTGGAGGCTTGCATTTCTTCTCTTGAGAGGTTGTTTCCTCAATATTTGTACTCTCTCTTGCTGCTATATATATTATTGGCTATATATTCATCTTCTTGTCTCACATCTTCTGGAGAAAACGCTGAAAGGGTTTCTGCATCAATCTTTGTCTTGCGGCACCTCTATTTTGAGGGGTTTTTCTATATAAAGTGTTGTTTAACCTTGCTGAAAGCCTATGCCTTGTTATCAAACTCACTATTTGATTATTCATAGTGATTTTCATCTCATACCTTCATAAAATACACTGCCCTTGCTTCAGCAAATTTCTGCATACTCAAAGTCTTGGGAAATCAGGGTTTTTCTTGACTAGTCGGGAAGAAGGAACTGTTTAACATATAAAACGCCTTTGTTTGAGCTGAAATTCGACAAGGAAGTCCCTCTTGACCTATTATAACATATTCCAGAACCTTGACCCGTCATTTTATGCATATTTCCTTATTCACTCATTTTAGGGCCAAAATCCTCACTTTTCCCCACCTTTTTGCCCTTAAAAGCTGAGTAAAGGTTTCTGCTACTATTTATTTTGGTTGCTGAACATTTTCAGAGATATTATATGATAGCTGAAGCCCTCATACCTGAAGAATGCGTTTTCCAGGCATGATCTGCTGAAGAATCCATTTTTGGGATATTACATTTGCTAAGTGATTTGATTCAATGATCAGTGTCAGAGAGGGGCAGATGTAGTAACTGGTCAGGAGGACCAGGAGTACATTTCAAAGAGAGGCAGCAGGGATGCAGAGAGAGGCAGCGCAGTCACCTGGAGGGGTGATGCAATTCCTGAAGGGAATCACGCAGAAGTGACATAGTGCCTTTTGTGATCAGTGCGGAGATAGCTGGAAGCTGGGGTTTCTGAGTCAGGAGGGCCAAAACTCAGTTTCTGATCAGCTTGATCATTTTCATAGGAGAGGTGATACAGTTCCAGAGTTTGCCCATGCAGGCTTATCCAGTTTCAGTGTAGGCATCACGTAAAGGCAGAGAGGGGCTTCACCAGCACTGTTCAGATCAGTCGGGGATTTGCAGAGTGAGGTATACCTCACATTTCTTCTGTTGCCTAGATTTTCTTTGAAGGGTGAGCCGAATATTGGCACCCTAGTTTTACTCAAGATTTTGCTGCTTAATAATACAAAACCCTTAAATCTGCTGCACCGCTTTTCCCAAGTTGGGTTTTTTCGGGGCCTTAGTCCAAAAATAACTGTGTCAAATGTGGATGTTTTTCATTGTATTTTGTTCAGTTTGTTTCACCACTTAGATTTATTCTGCAGCATTATTTGTGTAGACTACTTCAGTAATTACTTCCATATTTCACTTTAATGAAATAATTATGAAAAATAATGGGAGAAGTAATTCAGATTTGTTGTAGTAGGAATCCAAATTTAGGGTTTTTCACAATCGATATGTTGCTTACGCAGCTCTTTGATCCCAGCTTCACCAACGCTGAATCTGTTGGATCTGTTCTTTTGTTCCTCCTGCACTTAGCTTAAAAAAGCTCTGATACCATGTGAAAATGTCATTAACCTCTGGAATCCTATTGCAGCAACTGGAAGATATTCACCTAATTGTTAATTTTCTAACTTAACAATATATTTGCAGTTTACTACGGCAAATACTGAATACATCACACTGCAACCTACACAAATAAATTGTGGAAGAAATACAAGTGCGGAAACAAACTGAACAAGAATATATCACACACATTTGACACAGTTATTTTTGGACTAATGTCACGGGAAAAACCCAATGCGGGAAAACCGGTGCAGCAGATCTAAGGGTTTACATATTATGCAGTAAATATTTCTGAGTACAAATCTATGATTGACACATCGATCAAATCATACAGAGAAACTGACAGAAGAGATCTTATGAGACAAACCTCACTCCTCCACGAGAACCTGGCACTGATCAACACCGAAACTAGACTACCCTGCACTGCCTCTGCGTCACAACGATGGCTACCCTCTGCATCTGCATTGGTCTCTCTGCTGGCTAGAAACTGAGACCTTCTGGCCTCCAAAAAATCTCTTCAAGATCTGGTACTAGCCCAATGCTGTCTCCTCAGTAGGAAAACGACTTCCCTTCAACCTCTGCGCAGTGACTGCGTAAGCACTATGTCACTGGCTCTGTACTGCTACTATGGCTCTCTCTGTCTTTGCTGCTATGCACTCTCCGGCTCAGGATTCCTTCCAACCATAATTATTGCCCTCTCTGCAAAATATCTCACAAGCAAATTTTCTTCCTGAGCACTACTCACTAAAGAAATCGATCTCTAATCTCCGCCAAATGTATTTTCCAAATGACCCTTCAAGCCATTCTTATAGTCTTCTCGTTGAGACTTCAATGGCCCAAATGATCTCTAATCAACGGCTAAGATTAATTTTTACTTGATCCACCTTTTCTAGAACATTCACACCCATATTCTATTAATTCCCTTTAATTATTTTATTGTCCTAAGTTTAGACTTAGGGTCCCTTTGAAAATAATTAATTATTTCTATAGAATACGATCCGAGTGGAATTTCACCAAACGATTTTTGGGTTATCTAGAATACATGTGTCTAAGCCTCTCCACAAAATTAGAGACTTAGAGCACATCTGATGCTACCCCAAAAACAACAGTACTTCCCATGAGTCTCGGACTACATGGGTAGGATGTATGCTAGGTCATCAGCGGGAGAAGGTGAACCACTCATCCTACTCATATGCCATAGGAGAAGGTGAACCACTCATCCTATGCATATGTCAATCGTAGGGGAAGGTGAACCACTCACCCTACATACATGTGTATGCAATCGTAGGGGAAGGTGAACCACTCACCATACACACATGTCAACTATCACGGGGTATCATAAGGGAAGGTGAACCGCCCACCATGTACATAGCGCACCACTAGGGGAAGGTGAACCACTCACCCTATGGTCGCTCATAGCTCCAAGAAGTACCACAAGCCCTCAGGAGCTTCCAGAGCTCAGTGTCCAACTCATGCGGGGTCCTCATAGGAGTGTCTTTCCACGACTCCAAGTCTCTCACGAAAGGCTAAGAATTTGACCTTCCCAAAGGGGTTCGTGAGAATGTTTTCGACCTGCTCATCAGTCCTGATGTGTTGGAGCCATATTGCTCCCTGTTGTACCATATCCCAGATAAAGTGGTACCTGATGTCAATGTGTTTGGAGCGGTCGTGGAACACGGGATTCTCTGAAAGGCGAATCACACTTTGGTTGTCGCAGTAGATCACGGTGGTATCCAGCACATACTCAAATAGATCACTAAAGAGCTTCCTCAACCAAATAACTTCACAACAGGCCATACTAGCAGCAATGTATTCGGCCTCAGCAATGCTTAAAGCAACCTATTTTTGCTTCCTGCTCATCCAAGATATTGAAGCAGACCCCAATGAGAAGCAACATCTAGATGTGCTCTTATGATCCACTACACTATCAGCCAAGTCAACATCTATATATCCATGTAGCCTCAAATTCCCGACAGTGTATCTCAAACCATAGTTGATTGTGCCCTGGAGATATCTCAAGAGATTCTTGGCAGCAATCTAGTGTATGTAATGAGGCTTGACCATAAATTGACTCCATGTATTCACAGCGAAGAATATGTCTGGATGGGAGTTTACCAAGAACATCAAGGCCCCCACAAGTTGTTGATACTCGGAAGGATTTGCCAAATCAGCCGAGCAGCACTTCCACATAGCTTCTTGAAGTTGAGTTCCATCAGAGTAGACACAGACTTACATTCCACCATCGCACATCTCTCGAGCAGCTTCACAATATATTTTCCTTGAGAAAGGAAAATCTCACCTGGATTTTGCTAGACCTCGTCCTTCATCTCAAATTCGGAAGCTAACTCCCTCTTGCGTTGATAAATGAGAGGGTCTACACCTATCAGAAAGACATCATCCACATAAAGTACTAGAATGAGAGGCCTGTCCTTTTCAACCTTGAAGTATAGGTTAGGGTCATCTTCGCTCCTTGTAAATCCCAGCTTCATAAAATAGCTATCAATCCTCTCATTGTAAGCCCTAGGGGCTTGCTTCAACCCATAGAGGGATTTCTTCAACCTGCATACATGTGTCTTTCGATCTTGAACTTCGAACCCCTCAGGTTGCTCTACATAGACTTCCTCATTAAGCGAGCCAAGCAGTTTTGACGTCCATTTGGTGCAAGCTCTACCCTTGAGATACAGTGAGAGCAATGATAGATCGGATAGTGGTGTATTGGGCAACCAGTGAAAATATCTCATCATATTCCACTCCTTCCTTTTGAGAGAAGCCTCGAGCAACGAACCTGGCTTTGAACTTTTCAGCACTCCATCAACTCCATGTTTGATTTTGTAAAGCCATTTTGAAGTGACCACTGACTTGTCTTTGGGTCTAGGAACCACATCCTAGACATCATTCTTCGTGATCGATTCATATTCCTCATTCATCGCATCCTTCCATACTTGGTGTTTCATGGCTTCTTCGAACGTACATGGCTCAGATTGAATAATGTTACTCATAGCAGCTAAGTACCCTTGGTACCTGATCGACTTCTTACTTTCACGAAATGTCCCCCTTTGTGCAACATGTCTTTCAACATCTTCTAGAGTATCTTTGAGGCACAAAGGTCTCTTCCTTGAGGTAGAGGGTTCACCTAGAAGTGGATCAATGGGATCCATTGAGCCTTCAACATCGAGAATCGGTTCATCTGTCGAAGATTCATCCTTCTTTCTTGCATAATCATCATTGTTCTTCCTTTGGATAGGAAGATCTCTGACTTTCCCAAGGGCAGAATCTTCATCGAAGGTGACATCATGACTTATTTCAATTTTTGTTTGACTAGGCACATAGATTCTATATGCCTTTGAAGTTTCACTGTAGCCCACAAATGCTCCTTTCTTCCCATATGCATCTAGCTTGTTTCTTTTCTCTTTCGGCACATGAAAATACACGGGACAACCAAAAAGTCTAAAATGAGAAAAATCAGGTTTCTTACCGGTGAAAAATTCATCGAGTGCCTTGAAGTCCAATGCTTCATGTGGGCATCTATTTTGAACATATACGGCAGTGTTAGCAACTTCTCTCCATAGGAATTTTGGTAGGCCTTGGTCATGAAGCATGGCACGAGTAGCTTCTATGATTGTTCGATTCTTCCTTTCGGAAACTCCATTTTTCTCAAGAGTATATGTAGTAGTGGTCTCCCTCTTAATGCCAGCTTCTCTACAATAGTCATTAAATTCATTTGATTCATATTCAGTTCCATTATCGCGATGATTTGGGGTAGCATTAGATGTGCTCTAAGTCTCAAACTTTGTGGAGAGGCTTAGACACATGTATTCCAGGTAACCCAGAAATTGTTTGGGGAAATTGCACCAGGATTGTATTTTATTAAAGAAATAATAATTATTTTAAAGTGACCCTAAGTCTAAACTTAAGGAAATAAAATAATTAAAGTGGATTAATAGAATATGGGTGTGATTGTTCTAGAAAAAGAAAATCAAGTCAAAATGTAATCTTATTCGTTGATTGGAGATCTAATCTTGGTCGTTGAATTCTCAACGAGAAGACTATAAAGAAGGCTTGAGGGTCATTTGGAAAGACGCACCAAAAGATCAAGAGATCGAACTTTCTGAAGTGAGTAGTGCTCAGAGGAAAACTTTGATCGAGAGATTCTCACGCAAAGAGGGGCAGAGACATTTTCCGAAGAGAAATCTTTCTAGGCCGGAGAATAATCAGCAGAGAAGGGCAAAGAGAGATCCAGCATCTCCAGCGCAAAGCCAGAGAGGCTGACGCAGAGCCACGCGGGCCTACACAGAAGTTGCAGAGAGGGAAAAGAGGAAATCCGAAGAAATTGATAAAGAATTGAATGCAAAAGCCGGAAGCCTGGGTGTGAGACAAGGAGGCAGAGATCGAAGATTCTGGGGAGCAAATCAATCCACAAATTGAGTGACGCAGTGCCCAGAAGGGTTGACGTTGGGACTATGCAGAGGCAACGCAGAGCCTATCAGAGGCATCTCATTCAATGGTCAGATCAGCCGGGATTTCCAGTGATAGTGTGAGGTAACCTCACTAATCTTTCTGTCAGTAATATTCTCTGTAACTTAATTGTTCGGAGAGACATTCAGAGATGTATTCAGAAATAATTGTTGCTTAATAATAAAACCCTCAGATCTGTTGCACCAGTTTTCCCGCATTGGGTTTTTCCGGGGACGTTTGTCCAAAAACAACGGTGTTCTGTGTGATATTCTTTTCTTTTGTTCAGTTTCTTGTTTCAGCATATTTAATTAATTAAGTGAAGGATGCAGTAGTAATTGTAGAAATTTCTGAATCTTAATTCTTATGCAGAAATTATTTCTGTTAATCTGGTTAGGTTTCTCCTACTTATACACTAAGTCACATGACACGAGGACACGAGACACGGAGGACACGTAAATACGAGTATTCGACACGAGACACCGTGACCTCGGAAACAGGACACGAGGGACACGTTTTATTTATATTTTAAAATATATATCTATATATATATATATATTAAATTTTAATATATATAATAAATTAATATTAACAAATTACAATTATACAAGGCTACAAGCACTTAAGAAATTGAAATACTAAATAGTAATTAAAACCATAACAAATTACAATAGTCAATGACTCATAAGTCATTAAAATTTAAAACCATAACAATAACTTGAAATTTAGAAGAACTTAGATATTAAAACCATAAAATGCAGATTTTCCATAAAGTCATCAAAATCAAAATGTATTACATAGACACTGAGGGAATGCCACTGGAAAATACAAAAAAGTAGATACAAAATAAGTAGGAACCACGTCACTAGCCACAAGTCCACGACTCATAGTCTATAGAGTGATCAATAGTCCATGTCCTCCTCCATGTCATAATCACCATCAGTTGTCATAGTCCACTCCCTAAGTTGCTAATTAAATTAGCTATCATTGTATGTGGCTTTTGCATATTTTGAATGGTTAATTTCTCTGCTGCTATAGAGTTTGTTTTGCTGTTATAAACTTCAGAATTTTCCCTAATTTAAATTTTACAGCATATTTGAGTTTTTCATGGTTTGGTTGTGTTTTGGGACCCTGCTTGAGACCCGCTGGTGGTGGTCGGATGGGAGGTAAAGTTGTGATTTTCATCACATGACAGCCTACAGGATTTTTTGCAATTTCATGTGCACTTGGTACCAAGAACAAAGCAGCTACAACACTGGTAAAAGGTGATTGTAGCAGAGTGATGGCTCAACAGTTGACTATCAAGTTCAAACTTTAGGTCTATAAACACTGAACAGTCAACCTTTGGGCCTCAAGAAAAGAAGATCATGTTGCCTATACTGAAGCCTGAGAGTCAAGACTGATGTGCCTGCCTTTGGGGTGGATTTGCAGACACAGATTTGTCCCTATTTAGAAGAGCATACATGCATCAGGTTGTGGTACTGGTCAGCGTTTATCATTTAATGGCAAATGCTCTGCTCCAAACTGCTTTGGATTTAGATTATTGCTAAAATCAATCTTTTGCATGAGAAGAGGGGGCTCCAAATAGACGTCTACATCATAAAAAGGCAGCATACCAGTACTTCAGATAAGATATGTCAACAGCGAACACTCAACAGAAACGAATGGTCTCAACTCTCTAGCTGTTGCTTGTTTAAAGTTTCATTTGCAAACTTGTGGGTTGATTTTATAAAATAACAGCAGAGAGGAAGTATTGAGGGGCTGTTATTAGCAGCAGAGAGGAGGAATGTGGGTCGCTTTTATAAAATAAAAATGAAGAGAGTCGACGGCGGACGCTGTTTTATTTTGTTTGAATTCTTCCGTCTATCCTATCCGCATGGTTACAAAGGAGACCCGGGGCATAAAATTGCTAACCACTAACCACTATCAGTCACAAATTGCTTACCTGGAGTTTGGCACCGTGCACGCTGAACCAAATGAAACTCCACTAATGCTACTCGACCAAAGGAATCTTGACTTCCAGTGACTGCTCGATCTCACGCATACAAATCTCCACTTCCAACGACGGTAAACGAAACTCCACTGACGTTGCTCGACCAAAGGAATCTCGACTTCCAGCAACTGCTCGATCTCACGCATACAATCTCCACTTCCAGCGACGGTAATGACTCATGCATACAAATCTCCACTTCCAGCAACCACAGCGACTCACGGATAAAAGTGACGGAATGAAAAAATACTTTGGCGTGGGCTGTTTTTTTTATGTTTTCCTGTCACACGTGTCTAGAATCGGGGAAAACGTTAGGGCATGTTTTCTAAACCTCAAATACGTGTGTTCAATGCGAAGGACACGTTTTCAATTCAAAGGACACATGTCACATTTTGGAGGACACGACCAAAAACGTATTTGACACGTTTTAGGTCGTATTTTGTGTCTGACACGCGAAATACGGGACACGTGACCCTGGAGGACGTGTCCTATGACTTAGCTTATACAAGTTATCAACTGAATAAATTCAAGTTAACATCAAAGAAAAACACATAACAAATCTCTACCAATTCAGATCTAGAATAAGCACATGCACACAGACAAAGTGACACAGTTATTTATGGACAAACTGTTTCCGGAAAAACCCAATGTGGGAAAATCGGTCTCTGGCTGCTAGAGGGCTCCATTATTAAGAATATTTCTAAATACACAACTTTGGGTTCCAGATCTGGAAAACCCTACAGAGAAAACTCTAGATCTGCAGCTCCTGGCTGATCTAAGACCAACAATACTGACTGATCCACACCCTCAAATGGGATTTACAGAACTCAGCCAGATCTAGGCCTAGAAACCCTAGATCTACCCCTGAAAGACACTACGTCAGCCTCTGCTCAGCGTTGTCACTGGAAGGGACTGCGTTACCCCAGACTGGGTGACGCAATCACTACGCTGCCCCTAAGGGTCTCTGCGTAACCCCTAAAGGGTTTCCTGAAAATCACGCTGTCCTTGCTACTGCTGCTACTGCCGTCTGTTGCTGCTGCTGTTGTCGTCTGCTGCTGCCGTCTACTGCTGCTGCCGTCTGCTGTTGCCGCCTGCTACTGCTGTCGTCTACTACTGCTGCTACTGTCGTCTGCTGCTGCTGCTGCTACTGCTACCTTCCTCTGCGCTGTCTTTCTTGATCTCTTCTCTGCTTCTTGTGTATTCTAGACCCCGGGATCAGATCATCCCCTTGGTCTAAATTCCCCTCTCTGCAACTGAAACACTTGAGAATTCTTAGCAACCTCGCCCTAGAATCTCAGCTTAGCTTCAGTGCTCTGCCTCTGTGTCTCTTACAAATGACCCCAAGCCTTTCCTTTATACTTTTCTCATTGAGAAATCAACGGCCAAGATTAAATCTTTAATCAATGGCTAAGATTAAAAAAAATCTTTATTCATGTGACTTAAGACAATTTCATCACATGTTTAATAAATTCACTTTAATTATTTTATTTTCCTAAGTTTTAACTTAGGAAATACAATAAAATAATTAATTAATTTAATATCTCCTAAACCAAATGAAATTTCCCAAATCCATTTCTGGGTCTATTAGATCAGGTGAACTCTAGTCCTTCCTCAAAATTTGGGACCTAGAGCACAACTGACGCTACCCCAAATACACAAAATCTCAACACTCCCTCTTAGCATCAAGGGTGTGCTATAGCAATACATCACACTTATGCATTACATGATTTTGGGCACTGGTTCTGTGCTGCTAAAACTTGGCCTCCTGCCACTCAACTCTGCACTGTTGTTGCCACTCTATACTGCTGCCCATGACTCTGCCACTGCCACTGCAACCACTATACTGCAGCTCCCTCTCAATATGTTGCATCTATGCTGCTCATGGCACTGCCACTGCTGATTTGTTGCACTGCAACTTCAGTTGTTGAGAGAAACAACTGAATCTCCTGCCCAATCTTTGACAGACAAGTCAGATGAGCTGCATCCTCATCACTGAAGCTCCATAGGCTACAGATCTGTGCTGGCATCTAAAGAACGATGGACAGTTACAGCTCTGCCTACGTAATCAGACTCCCTCTGCACTACTGAAGTCACATCAGCTCCTTGTGCTGAAATCTATCACGTTGTTGTTGCACTGCGTTGTCCCTCTGAAGCTCTCTGCGCTGCTGCAGCTCTACACTGCGTAAGCAGTACTACACTGCGCTGTTGAAGTCACATCAGCCTCTACGTTGCTACTGCTTCTATGCTGCTATTGCTATGCTCTGCGCTGCTCCTCCCAACCTCCAGTTCTACCTCTACCTCTGTCTCATCTGTGATCTATGCACCCACTGCTCCACTTGTCCTGCTACTGTCTTAAGGCTGTTGTAGCTCGCTTGTGATCCAAGAGATGAGCTGCCCAAGGATCCTGCCTCACATTCTGTAGATCCTCTACAAATCCATGTCGCCCCACTTTCGTGGTTCATGAGCACTCATGGCCACATCATCTCCGGACCCATCATCTGCCACCGTTGCTTTGGAAGAAGATGCTTCCTTGTCCTTCTTCTTTTCTGGACAATGGCTGGCAAAATGTCCCATTTTGCCACACTAGAAGCACTTGATCTTAGAAAGATCCTTCTTCTTCTTCAACTGCTTCTTTGATGCCAAGGTTGCATCTTCCTCCTCTTCCTTCTTAACCTTGCTCAACGCAGGGTTGTGCTGCTTCTTGGTGAACCTTCGTAGTTCTTCTTGCCGCAGGATCGACCACAAGTTGTCCCAATCTGGGAGGTCCGCTCTGCCCAAGATACTTTGGACAAAGGTTTCCCACTCATCTGTGACTGTATTGAGGGCAATCCTGACTATCACTGCATCATCTACGGTTGCACCCATTACAGTCAGTTGATCCCTGATTGACTGCACTCTGAAGAGGAAATGCTCGATGTCTTCTCCCTTGGTCATCATGAATGACCTCATTTGGGCCTCCAACAGCGTCTTTCTTTGGACTGATTTTCCCTCATATAGGGAAGTCAAGGCCTTCCACATCTCATTGGTTGTCCTCTTCTCAGCTATGTGTGGCACAATATGAACCTTGATACTGTCCATTATCAGCCGCTTGGCATGCCTAGCAGCTTCTCTATGCTTCCTTAGCAGATCTGCATTTGTCGATGTGGCCAGGGTCTGTTCTGCATGGTCTCTTAGACCATATGCCTCAAGGACAATCAAGATCCTTGCTTTCCACACCGAAAAGTTTGAGAGGCCCTCTAGCCTATCCTAATTACACAGTCCATGAGGAGCCATTTGCCCAGAGTGTGTCGGAGCTCCTCTTCTCTATGCTAGAGATCTTGGATCTACGGTCCTTTTCGAACAAGGAACCCTCTACTCCCTTTGACACTTGATTTCCCTCCTTGGAAATATACCAAATCAACTATGATTCAGCTTCTTATTTGATCCTCTGACCAAACTACAAGTTTCCTTTGGCAAGAAACTCTCTGAGAAGCTGATCTCTTCCCAAACTTTGTCACTTGTGCTAAGGTTAAAAATCTGAAAACTTCAGAAGTTTAACCCCACCAGCTCTTCTAAATTTCTGCAACTTTTCTGCAAACTTTTTCTGGATCTGACAGATTCAGATCTGAATCACACTGGCTGGCTTCAAACCTAACCAATGTCGTTTCTGAGCTGCCTCTGCGCAGTAATTACGTGGGCTTGCTAGGACACAGCGCTGGACAGCATCACCCTTCCCTCTGCGTGATTCTGCTCCTGAAAACTGCGTTGTCCCTTCAGATCTGCTTTTTTGCTGCCTTTCCAGTTGCTTTCTGCAGCTAGATCCTTCAGATTCTTCAGCTCGTGACCCTTCTAGATCTGCAATTGCTCCAATACCATGTAGAAATTTCTGAATCTTAATTCTTATGCAGAAATTATTTATGTTAATCCGGTTAGGCTTCTCCTACTTATACAAGTTATCAACTGAATAAATTCAATTTAACATCAAAGAAAAACACATAACAGATCTCTACCAATTCAGATCTAGAATAGGCACATGCACACATAGACAAAGTGACAGTTATTTCTAGACAAACTGTCCCCGGAAAAACCCAATGTGGGAAAACCGGTCTCTGGCTGTTGGAGGGCTCTATTATTAAGAATATTTCTGAATACACAACTCTGGGTTCCAGATATGGAAAACCCTACAAAGAAAACTCTAGTTCTGCAGCACCTGGCTGATCTAAGACCAACAATACTGACTGCTCCACACCCTCAAATAGGATTTACAGAACTCATCCAAATCTAGGCCTAGAAACCCCAGATCTGCCCCTGAAAGACACTACGTCAGCCTTTGAAGGCCTCCAAATGCTCAGCGCTATCACTGGAAGGGACTGCGTTACCCCAGACTGGGTGACGCAGTCACTACGCTGCCCCTAAGGGTCTCTGCGTAACCCCTGAAGGGTTTCCTAAAAATCATGTTGTCCTCGCTGCTGCTGCTGTCGTCTGCTGTTGCCGCCTACTACTGCTGCTACCTTCCTCTGCGTTGTCTTTCCTGATCTCTTCTTTGCTTCTTGTGTATTCTAGACCCCCGGATCAGATCATCCCCTTGGTCTAAATTCCCCTCTCTGCAACTGAAACACTTGAGAATTCTTAGCAACCTCGCCCTAAAATCTCATCTTAGCTTCAGTGCTCTGCCTCTGTGTCTCTTACAGATGACCCCAAGCCTTTCCTTTATACTTTTCTCGTTGACAAATCAACGACCAAGATTAAATCTTTAATCAATGGCTAAGATTAAAAGAAAGATTGATCCGTGTGACTTGAGACAATTTCATCACATGTTTAATTAAATTCACTTTAATTATTTTATTTTCTTAAGTTTTAACTTAGGAAATACATTAAAATAATTAATTAATTTAATATCTCCTAAACCAGATGAAATTTCCAAAATCCATTTATGGGTCTTGTAGATCAGGTGAACTCTAGTCCTTCCTCAAAATTTGGGACCTAGAGCACAACTGATGCTACCCCAAATACACAAAATCTCAACAGTAATTGCTTCAGTATTTTTAGTAAAACACTGTAAATAACTTGTTTATTTTAATAACAAGTAGGAGAAGTAACTTCAATTGGCTGCAGTAGGATTCTGAACTTGGAATTTTCACATATCGGTCCTCAATATTTTGATCTTCTTCCCTGTTTGATTTTCAATCAAGGCTTTGAAGGAGCGGAACCATTTGAACACTTCGTCCTTCTTCTTCAAGAAATAGATCCATGTTTTGCGGGAGAAGTCATCCACAAAAATTGCATAGTACAAGTATCCTCCCAATGATGTTACGGGAAACATACCAAATAGACCAGAATGGATAAATTGAAGAATGTCGATAGTTTGACTCTCACTTGAGGGGAATGGTCCCCTTGTATATTTTCCAGTTGCACATCACTAACAAACACCTTCATGATCTATGTTGAATTTGGGCATACCTGTGACCATCTTCCTTACATCAAGTAAGGCTTTGTAATGAAGGTGAGCAATTCTACGGTGCCGTAATTCAGATTGAAGAGAAGTATCGCAAGTCATAGCTCCCAAAGGACTTCCTCCAACCTGATAGAGACCTTCAACCCTAAATCCAAGTGTAAATGCATCTTTTGGGTTCCTTTGCCAAATATGTACCTTCCCATCAACGAATGCTACCTTGAAGCCTTTATCTTCCATCGCAGAAATAGATACCAAGTTCTTTTTCAAATCAGGTACAAACAATACATCTTGTAGATGAAAGATTTGACCTTGATTCAAGTGAAGAGTGACAATCCCTATCCCTTTCACTAGGTAGGTGGCATTGTCTCCAAGTATGATTTCCAAATTAGTCTTCTTTTCAATCAAATTAAAGAGGGCCTCCTTGTACCCAGTGAAGTGCATTGAGGCACCACTATCAATCAACCAATTATCCAAAGTGTCCGGAGGAGAGGAAATAGTGAGGGCAGAAATAAGATAAAATTCATTTTGCTTTTCTACAATATCAGATTCCTCATACTTGGAGTTTCTCGATTTTTTGGGTGGTCGACCATTTCCATATCGAGCAGCAGAAGCATTTCTCTTTCCTTTGTTGTTGAACCTGTTATTCCTTTGATTGCCATTACCTTTGAAATTGTTGCGATTGTTGTTGTTGTCGTCATCCCGTGGAGTATCCTTCTTATGAGGACATTCTCTAGCATAGTGGCCAAACATGTTACAATTTAAGCATCTTCCCTTTCTTCCTTCTTTGAATCCTTGCAATCCTTGACCTTGTCTCTTTGAACCAACATTGTTCTTCCTCTTAGCATGAGCAGAGAATGCAGTGGGCTCATTTCCATTTTAACGTTTGTCTCTCTCCATCATCCTCGTCTCTTCTTGAGTGCATCTAGTCAATAATTCATCGAAACCAGGAATCCTGTAATTGTTAAGAATAGTGGTGTTAAATACGTCCCATGCTCGTGGGATACCTCCAAGGGCAATAAGAGTGAACTCCTTGTCAGAAACAACTTCTCCAATAGATAGAACATCATTCTTGATTTCGGCAATCCTCATGAAGTAGGATTGGATAGACTCCCCTCTATCCATCGTGATGTCCTTCAGCATGTTCTTGAATAAGAGGATTTGATTTGCATTGTTTGCTTTAAACATCCCAACCAACTTGTCATACATCTCCTTAGATGTGCCTAAATCAGAAATGTAAGCAACCAAATGTTTTTGAATGGAGTCTCTGATGATCTTCTTAGCTTTGACCTCACCTTTCTTATACTTTGTCTTAGTAGAAACCGGTGCATTTGAAAGAGGCTCCACCACATTTCCCTGCACATAGTCCATAACATCATTTTCTTCCAAAGTCAAGTCCAAAGACATATTCCATGCATGATAGTCAGATTTATCATTGAGCTTATCCTCAAATTTGAAGTAAGATGTAGAAGCCATTGAGGCTTTTGTCCTTGTCCAACAGATCTTAGTGATTGTTTCTCTCTCTTGCTTAGGCTTTGTCTTCACCTGGGCTCTAATACCATATTAATTTTAGTTAACAATGGTATGTTCTATGCTTAGCACAATTTACTTCAATGTTCCTCTAACAACCCAATGACAATTTCCAATTATTTTATGTAGCAATCACATTAACCATTAATCGCATTGATAGTAAATGTACATAGAACATAAAACAATATGCAAAATACAAGCCAAGACAAGAGCACACCGGATTTGGCGAATGCCAAGGAAAAACCCCAATGTGGGGAAAACCCTTTGATCAATTCTTCTTATTATTATTCAAAAGTTCAGCAGAGAGGGAGAGAGTACAAAAGTCAAACTGACTAGCCCAAAAGAAATTCAAATCAGCCTTGTCAAATTATGTAGTCAACTGCAGTCAAACTTCAGCGCTAACCAGAAATTCAATGTCGGTCAAAACAGTAGCAATTCTTCCTTGAAGCAGCTCGATCTTCCTTGGTCAAACTCGGCCTGATCAAGAAGTCAATTTCAGCCCAAAACAACGCAGTCAAACTCAGTCAAAGGATAGAGAAAACCTGCTGTAATTTTATGTGGTCAAACTGCAATGAACCCTGAAGTCAATGCAGGTCAACTGGCCCAAAATTTCTCGGCTTTTGTGCCCACTACCCAGCAATACAGCCTAAGAAAATGACCCTTAAAACATAGTCAAACTTGGTCAACAACTCCTCGGTCAACGCTAGTCAAATCTGTCCTGAAAACTGAAATTTTTGGCCTGCAATTTCTATCCCAGAAAACTCGTCTGTCTGCCACATGTGTGAGAGAGAGAGGTTGCCCAATAGTTGTACAAACCAATCTGAAGAAGAGAGAAGAATGTGTGAGTGATGATGATGCCAAATTAAGTGTGAGGTCACTTGTATTTATACAATTCATTGTGGTTGAAGAGACACGTCCATTGGGCTTCATGAGCCTACATTTAGCTGAGGCTGACCTGAACAACTTGCACGTGTGTGGGCATAAATTCAAAATCACACTTCTTCTTGTCCGAATGAGATGATCTTTAGATCAATTTTGGTCCTCTCAAAAAGAGGAATTTAATGCAATCGTCATCTCCATCAAATGAGTTGTCCCAAGGTGGAATTTGGCCCTAGTTGCCAATTTTAACAATGTGGAGTTTTAAACACAATGTAAGGGTTCCGCATCCACATCATAAAGCACTATCGAATCAGAGATGTGGGGGTCGAGTTGTGGTACCATGTATTCTACATCAATAAAGAGTCTAGTGCGTAATGATAAATGCAAAAGTGGGGCAATGAAATGAGAAGAAAGGGTTCAAAGACCTACGCATTTGCATGGTCAATCCAAAGTGGAATGCTAAGACCTCGATCATTTGTGCTTCTGAAAATATTGTTCCACGTGGGATTTTGGCACCCGCCTTTGATATTTACTTAGGAAATTTCCAAAGAGATTCTCCCAAAGTACATCAAAACAACAAGGCATCTCAAGTGACTTCAAAAAGGAGAAAGACTAGATATAAGGAAAGGAAAAATAGGATGCAAGGAAAAACTCATCAACAAATTTGCATAGATGGCCAGGATTGGGGGAAGTAAACACAGGGGCATGTTATTACTCATGTGTCCAATTCAAGTCGAAAGTTGGAGGCTACATGCCAATCATTTAACAAAATATTCACAAGATTTGAGAGGATGCTCCCGTACTATTTGTCAAATTATCTGCTATATAATCCTTTTTCAAACACGAGAAAGGATATACAAATCTTTGTTAAACCCTCTCCAATATCACCATAACTCTGAAGGAAAAGAGAATGGATTATGCTTGTAGAGTAGAGACTGAAATCTAAGAGGAGGAGGGATTGTTGAGAAATCTAGGGGCAATAGTCTAGGTGCTTTCTCTTGCAATGATAACAGTTTGTGACGTATTTTTATTTTACTTCACTTATTTTTCTTGATAATTATTATTACGTGTTATTTTCATCAAACAACTAACAAAAACATAAATAACAATGAGACCAAGGACACAAGATATAGGTGATCATCCAAGGCCAAAACCTATCCAATCTTGACAGGAAAACCCACCTAATTCTTCTTCTTATAGAATCTTCAATTAACGATTACCAAGACCAAGAACCTCTCCAATACCAAGTCACAGTGCTTCCTTGAACAACTCTCCTTTCCCTTCAAGTCAACGTTAGTCAAACTGTCTTCTATACCATTGTTCTCGGCTCTTTCTGAATTTCGGCTTCTTATCATAGACATGGAACTTTCGACCTATCTAAAATTACCAGGGTACCACATGTATGAGCTTAATGGGGCAGATCAATGAGTCTTTTCTCCTACGTTAGATTTGCACCCTTCTCCTTGCGATCTCGGTTAGGACTTATGCTTCCTTCTTGACCCTTATCTTGGTTCCTTTGAAGATTGAGGTAACCCTACTGCAAAAACCCTAGGTTACTTGTGTAACCTAGAAAATGGACAACACTTTCTCCTCTTTCATTCGCTTGAATATAGGCTACTTCTAGACCAATTTGGCTTGTATTTTAATCTTCTTGACCCTTGGAACACCTTCTAAATTTGACTGTGATTTCGTCCTTCTGTAGCTAAAAGTGTGCCCTAGCAGCAGTCCAAATGTGTGAGAGAGAAGACCAAAAACAGACCCAAACATTTTGGTTTTTCATTCTTCTATGATTCTCCTTTCTTCGCTAGTGTATGAGGCACTTGCTTGTCGTTTAATCAAACTTCTGCAATGCTTGATTTGATGCTTGAATGAGGTCGAGTCTTTTGGTATATATAGGCTTCCTTCCCATGCTTGAAGGTTGACTTATCATTACCCTAAGCCGACATGTCCTTTTGATGAGGCTGGCATCTTCTTATAGCTTCTTTTGAAGGCTAACTTGTGTTGAGCACTTGTGACAAGGTCTTGGAGGGTCTTTTGACTCTTACAATGACTTAAATAAATATGTAACATGCCCAAGAAGGGCCTTCTATACATGACAATGACACATAAGCCCTAGAAGATCTAAATGGGAAATTTGACTTGTAAAATAAATTCCTCTTGAGCATGAAACCCATGCCTCAAGATCAACAAAAATAAAATTTATTTTTCTTATTACATGAAATACATAAAATCATGATACATATGTCATTATGAAGACCGAACCTAGTTACATATTTCAACACTCCCTCTTAACTAGGGAGGTATTCATAATCCATACAAGGTACTTGACATTTTCAATCTGAAGAATTCTCATAAGAAGAGTCGGATTGGTAACCCATTTGTATAGAATCATATCATCCAGCATTGTCACATAGCAAGGCCTTGACTAACAACTCTATCTCTCCACAAGATCAGAGCACAATGTTGGCGAGACCAATGATTTATAGACACCTTCATCACTGTCTCTCAAGGAACATACCCCACTCGAGTGTTCACAGGGAATGTCCTTCCAGGACTATTCTTATCTTGGATTCCTAGTCCTCAAAGAATATCGCTCCTCTACGACTACTCTTATATTGGATGTTGTTAATTTTGGACAACTAGGTCCAAACTCCATGTTGTGATGCTCAGATGAAGATGACAATATTTTTATTAGACTCCTCTTTCGAAGAGGTGCAAGATCGATCTAAAGATCATCTTGATCCGATGAGCAGAACATTTATTTTGAATTTATTTCAAAATATGTGCAAGTCAGCCTTAAATGAAATGTAGGCTTGGAGCCCTAGCAGTTGTGTCACACACCCTCATTGATGGATATAAATTGGTCAACGTTGGAGGACATTTTCACTCATCCATCACATCACATCCTCTCTCCTCATCTAATTGGTTCGAGCATCTTTTGGAGTCTCTTCTTCACTCACGTGGGAAAAAGCAGCAGCTAGGGTTTCGATCTGTCTAGGGTTTCCAGCGCAGAAATTGACCAGCGTTAACTTTGGTCAACGCTTGGTCAAATTGACCCGAAACTCTCCCAAAATTTCAATTTCCTAAATCCGCATTTTTTGGCACAAATCCCAAGGTTGGACGTTGACTTTGACTTGGATGCATTGACTTTGCTGCTACTGCTGTTTGCTTTGACCGTTGACTGTGACAGCGTTGACTTTCGTTGACTTTTGGGGTTGACTGATCTGGTTGTCCTAGAGGGTTGTGTGACACTTCTGGTTGGCTGACCATATTGAAACTTTGTTGGTTGAAGCATCCTATTGACCGTCGTAACGCACCAACACACTTATATACTTTGGCTTGTCTTTTGTCGATCTACTGGTATGTTATATCAGCATTTTACTTTATTGTTTATGTGATTGCTGACTGATATTGGGATAAAAAGTAAAGTTGCATCAAACATAGAACATCTACAAAAATTTACATGGTATCAGAGCTGAGGTGAAGACAAAGCCCTAGTTTGTAGCAATCACCGAAGAAGAACATGGGTTCCTCTAACTACAATGGCTTTAATGTTGATGACAAATTGACTGGGAAGGATGACTTCCATGCCTAGAAGATGACATTGGATCTTATGTTGGAAGACCAATATGTCATGGACTATGTGCAGGGTAAAATCCAAGAGCCTCCATCCACTGCAACTGCTGTTGCCAAAACAAAGTACAAGAAGGGGGAAATCAAAGCAAAGTTGATGATAAGGGACTCAATTCATAAGAGTTTGGTTGCCTACATCTCTGAGCTGGGCACATGCAAGGAGATGTATGATAAGTTGGTCAACATGTTCAAGGCCAACAATGCGAATCAAGTCTTATTCTTCAAGAAACAATTGAAGAATCTGGAGAAAGGCAGGGATGAGTCTGTTCAATCATATTTTCTGACGCTGACCGAAATCAGGAATAATCTTCTGGCTATTGGGGAGACAATAGCTGATAGAGAGATGCTTCTCACTGCACTTGGAGGTCTCTCGTCCGAATAGCATATATTCAACACTACCATTCTCAATAACAATGTGATACCTGATTTTGACGAAGTACTATCGAGATGCGTACAAGAAGAGACAAGGATGAAGGAATATGAAAATGAAGGAAATGTTGCCTTCACTACTCATATTAAGAAGAAGAACTTTGGTGGTCCAAGGAACAAAGGAAGAGCAGGGGCCCAAGGAAAGAAAGGCAAGTGTTACACTTGTCAAAAGCCAGGTCACTATGCTAGAGAACGCCCTTTCAAGAAGGATTCTCCTGATGATGATGTCAACAACAACAACTGGAGGAATGGCAATCAAAGGAACAACAGGTTCAAGGGGAAGAGGAAGGCTCCCTCCGGCAGAAATGGGCAACCTTTCAAAAGGTCGAGAAATTCCAGGTATGAGAAATCAAATGTTGTTGATAAAAGAAATGAATTCATTCTTGTATTCGCCCTCTCTGCTGCATCTCCACCCGACACTATGGATGTCTGGTTGATAGATAGTGGTGCCTCAAGGCACATCACTGGGTTCAAGGAAGCACTTTCTGATATGGTTGAGAAGGATACTAATCTGGAAATTATCCTTGGAGATAATGCCACATATCCCGTGAAAGGGACAGGGACTGTGACCCACCACTTGTCTCAAGGTCAAGTTCTCCATTTGCAAGATGTATTATACGTACGTGATTTGAAGAAGAACCTTGTGTCTATATCGGCCATGGAAGACAGAGGTTTCAATGTGGCATTCGTTGATGGGAAGGTGCACATCTGGAAGAATAATTTCAAGGGAGCTATCACGATTGGGTTTAGAGTTGATACACTCTACCAAGTTGGAGGAAGTCCACTAGGAGCAATGACATGTGATACTATCTGACAAACTGAACTATGGCACCGGAGGTTTGGACACCTTCACTACAAAGCCCTTTCCAAAGCAAGGAAGGTGGTGACGGGGATGCCCGAGTTCACAAATAATCATGAAGGTGTATGTCAGGGTTGTGCCGAAGGAAAGCATACAAGGGGACCTTTCCCCTCAAGTATCACAAAGACATCTGTTGTCTTGCAATTGATACATTCTGATCTGTCTGGTATGATGCCTGTGACATCCTTGGGAGGATGTTCTTATTATATGACATTCATAAACGAATTCTCTCGCAAAACCTGGATATACTTCTTGAAAAAGAAAGATGAAGCTTTCATGTGGTTCTGTACTTTCAAAGTCTTGGTGGAAAATATGACAGGGAAGAAAATCAAGATATTGAGGACCGATAATGGCACTAAATATAAAGCGAATGAGTTCAAGAACTTTTGCAGAGAAGCTGGCATCAAGAGGGAGACCACAACTATCTATACTCCTGAGCAGAATGGCGTTGTTGAAATAAAGAACAAGGCCATTGTGGAAGTTGCCCGTGCCATGCTATGTGACCAAGGTCTATCGAAGGAGAAGAGGAGCAAGCTGGATGCTTCTAGGAAGAAGGGAATGTTTGTGGGCTACAACGAAACTTTGAAGGCCTATAGATTTTATGTGCCTAGTCAAAGGGAAGTGGAGATATGCCACAATGTTACCTTTGACGAAGATGCTTCCCTGAGGAAAGTGGTCAATATTCCGAGATCTGAGGAAGATCATGAAGCAAGGCCTGGAAATCAAGAAGAACCGAAGGATGAGATGATGCTCGATGCTGAAGGACCGGTGGACCCGATTGATCCACCTCCTTCGATGAGAAAGATACCATCATGGCTCAGGGACACTCTCGAGGATGCTGAGGGACATATGGCCCCAAGGGGGACATTCCATGAAAGCAAGAAGCCGAATAGATACCAAGGGTATCTAGTAGCGATGAGTACTATTGTACAATCTGAGCCTGGATCTTTTGAGGAAGCCGTAAAACATCAAGTCTAGAAGGATGCTATGCACGAAGAATATGAGTCCATAATAAAGAATGATGTCTGGGATGTGGTTCCAAGACCGGAGGACAAAGCAGTTGTCACCTAGAAATGGCTCTACAAGATCAAGCATGGATCTAATGGAAATGCTGAAAAGTTCAAGGCAAGATTCGTTGCCCGTGGCTTCTCTCAAAAGGAAGGCGTAGACTACGATGACATATTTGCACCTGTGGCCCGATATACCACCATCCGATCTATCATAGCCCTTGCTACTACGCAAGGATGGAGTCTTCATCAGATGGATGTGAAGACCACATTTCTACATGGTGCGATAAAGGAAGAGGTGTATGTGGAGCAACCTCTGGGGTTTGAAGTCTAGGATCGGAACACCCATGTTTGCAGGTTGAAGAAAGCCCTCTATGGGTTGAAGCAAGCACCCAGAGCTTGGTACGAGAGGATAGATAGCTACCTGATGAAACTGGGCTTCACTCGTAGTAATGTTGATCCAAACCTTTACTTCAAGGTTGATAGAGAAAAGCCTCTCCTTCTGGTGTTGTATGTGGACAACCTCCTCCTGACAGGTGCTAACCCTCTCATTCATCAGTGCAAGAGGGAGCTCGCTGCTGAGTTTGAGATGAAGGACCTAGGACTGATGCACTACTTCCTACGCCTAGAGGTCTAGTAGAGACCTGGCGAGATTTTCCTTTCTCAAGGAAAATATGTTGCGAAGCTTCTGGAAAGATTTGGTATGGTGGACTGTAAGTCAGTGTCGACACCAATGGAGCTCAAATTTAAGAGGTTGAGTGGCAGCGCTGTTGGGCCTATGCTAGCAAATCCTACTAAGTATCGTCAACTCGTAGGGGCCTTGATGTTCTTAGTGAACACTCGTCCGAACGTATGTTTTGCAGTGAACGCTTTGAGTCAACATATGGTTGAGCCTCATCACATTCACTGGGTTGGTGCCAAGAATCTGTTGAGATATCTTCGGGGCACGATAAACCATGGGCTGAGATACACTGCCGGGAGCGTGACACTCCATGGATTTACTGATGCTGATTGGGCTGGCAGTATGGTGGATCGTAAGAGCACATTGGGATGCTGCTTCACACTTGGTTCTGCTTTGATATCATGGATGAGCAGCAAGCAGAAGTCGGTGGCTTTGAGCACCGTGGAGGCCAAATACATTGCAGCGAGTATGGCCTGTTGTGAAGCAGTTTGGTTGCAAAAGCTCTTCAATGAGCTGTTCGGGCATGTGCTAGATACCACCGTGATACTCTGTGATAACCAGAGTGGGATTCGGTTGTCCAAGAATCCTGTGTTCCATGATCGATCCAAGCATATTGATATCAAGTACCACTTTATCCGGGATATGGTACAGCGAGGCACCGTAAGGCTCGATCATATAGGAACTGATGAGCAGGTCGCAGATATTCTCACAGAGCCCTTGGGGAAGGTCAAGTTCCTAACCTTCCGTGAGAATCTTGGTATCGTGGAATGACCCTATGTTGAGGGTCTTGTTGGACGATGAGCTGTTGGAGTTCTGAGGGGCTTTGGGGATAGCTTCTCGGAGCTATAAGCAACCACAGGGCTAGGCTTGCCGAACCTTGTTGGTGTGCTTCTGCCCCACCGTTATGATGATTGAGTTGGTTCACCTCTCATGATCTGTGCCCTGTATGCATCCTACCCATTTGAGTTCCGAACTCATGGGAAGTACCTCTCATTTGGCCAGTGAGGTGGGAAAAGCTAGAGACTAGTAGCAAAGACTGATGGACGCATCAGAGATTGCCGTACTCTCTATCTAGGATGGCACAGTCCAACCACTTTATCTAGGATCAAGTATAGTGAGGTTTCAGACCTCCTACTGACTTCGAGTCAGATAAACCAACTTCGGGTTGGTATGAGACTCTTTCTGAGTCCTATAGAGGTTTCGGACCTTTGCGCTAAATCTGTCAGTCGGGAATGATGTCTTTGTGACTAACCCACTTATGTCTGAAATAAAGAAGCCAGCAAAGCAAGTTACCGCGGGATAACACACGATGTTTGGATTGCACAGGTGGATGGAGTTCTCCCTAGTTGAGAGGGAGTGTTAATTTTGGACAACTAGGTCCAAACTCCATGTTGTGATGCTCAGATGAAGATGCCAATATTTTTATTGGATTCCTCTTTCGGAGAGGTGCAAGATCGATCGAAAGATCATCTTGATCCGATGAGCAGAACATTTATTTTGAATTTATTTCAAAATATGTGCAGGTCGGCCTGAAATGAAATGTAAGCTTGGAGCCCCAGCAATTGTGTCGCACACCCTCATTGATGGATATAAATTGGTCAATGTTGGAGAACATTTTCACTCATCCATCACATCGCATCCTCTCTCCTCATCTGATTGGTTCGAGCATCTTTTGGAGTCTCTTCTTCACTCACACGTGGGAAAAAGCAGCAGCTAGGGTTTTGGTATGTCTAGGGTTTCCAACGCAGAAATTGACCAGCGTTGACTTTGGTCAACTCTTAGTCAAATTGACCCGAAACACTCCCAAAATTTCGATTTCCTCAATCCACATTTTTTGGCAAAAAAATCGAGGCTGGATGTTGACTTTGACTTGGTTGCGTTGACTTCGCTGCTACTGCTATTTGCGTTGACCGTTGACTGTGACAGTGTTGACTTTTGTTGACTTTTGGGGTTCACTGACCTCACTGTCCAAGAGGATTGTGTGACACTTCTGGTTGGCTGACCGTATTGAGACTTTGTTGGTTGAAGCATCTTGTTGACCGTCGTAACGCACCAACACACTTATATATTTTGGCTTGTCTTCTGTCAATCTACTGGTATGTTCTATCAGCATTTTACTTTATTGTTTATGTGATTGCTGACTGATATTGGGATAAAAATTAAAGTTGCATCAAGCATAGAACATCTACAAAAATTTACAGATGCCCTACCACATCCTCAAAGAGTATCAGATGCCAAATGCTTACCCAACCCTCCATTCCTTCTTCCCAAGCGAAGACAAGAATGATGTGTCTATCTCTCCCACTCAACTAGGGAGGATATACCCATTCCAATGAAGGAATGTACCCATTCCTATAAAAGGAATGTACCCAAGCTCCCTCTTAGCTTAGGGACATGCTTCCAACTTTCTAACAAGTTAGAAACTTGCTTCCAGGCTCCCTCTTACCTAGGGACCTATTTCCAACGCAGCTCTTTATTCATTGGTGGAGATCATGGGACCTTCAGCTGTTTGTAGTGATCCTCCATTCGATGTCATGAATTTCATCTTTAATATTATGGAGCCTTCATCTTTGTAATGCATCGGCCATCCATCACTTTCCTTCATGAGCCACATTGGTCATGTCATCCCTCTTTCTGTTGGAAAGTGATCTTCTAGTACCATCTGGCTTTTTCTTTATACATCTACTTCTTCCATGTCATGTTCCCTCTAGGATCTTTCATCCAACCACATGAGTGCTTAGTTGTAGGTAAATCTACAACTCTCTTTCAACAGCCATGTATCAACCCAACCAGATGTTTTTCAAACAAAATAAAAATGGACATTAAATCAAAGTTACCTTTTTATGATGGCCTTTCATCATGACATCTGTTTGCTTGCAATATTAACATCCCGCACATATATTTGACACATCTCCAAGATATACAATGTCAAGGGTCTCTTGCTTTTCCAGACTTCATCAGGGTCTTCATATCTTTCCCACGGAGATATCATAGTTAAATATTTTATTCATTGGATGTTGATTTCCTTTTCCATAGTTGCATTCTTTCACGATCTCTCCTTATCTTCTTCAAATATTGTTCCTGAGGAACTTCCATCCATAGTTCCTTCATTTTGTCAACCACCTCATATTCCATATGAGGACTTATTATGTTGATTTCATCTAGTCAATATGTGAAAAATGCCTTCATGCATCCTTCCAAAGGAGGTGATGCTCATGAGGTAGAGAATTTATCGTTGTTATCTACAACTATATGACGTGACTCAATTTTATCAAATACATGCATACATACCTCATTTCCTTTTGGTCATCTAAACTTCCTTCGGCAGCTCCCTTGATTGAAAGAACTTCAATCATCTTGACCTACTTCACTTCGTTTGACATCATACCATCATCCCAAGAATCCCATACAGGGTGGAATTCTCAGTGAGACACTTGCTTCTCCAGTACGTGAGCCTTCCAATGAAGACTCTAATGGAGGATCTTGATCATCCTCATCCTGCAAATGCTTCTTTTGAATAATGTATGATATACTAGATGACTTTCTTCTTCCCATAAGTACTACTTATGCTTCTAATGAGATTACCAAGAGCTACATCCTTCTATTGATGACTGCCATAGACTTTTATCTTTCAAGCTTCTTATGACGATGTCATGAGCTCTTTCTCCCATCATATGCATTTATGATGTCATCATCATAGTGTTTTTTGTCTTGACTACCCAAGTGGAGGCTTTCTCCACCCTCCTCTCCATCTTGATGAGATCCAGACATCCGTAGTTATATAAATTCCTTCTTCCATCACGTTTCTTAAAACAAAGGTTCAGCCCATCCATCTTTACTTCGTGTACCTGCAATATCTATTGACAAGCACCCCAAGCAAAGTATATGATCCTAAAACATGATGCCAAGATTTCTAGGGTTTTCATGCAATCCAGAGGTCATCCTAGGGCTTCTAAAGTTCAAACCCTAGATCAAATTCTATTGCCTCTTCATGTCATTCTATGGTTCATTCTTTTCCCTAGAATCATATCTTCAACCAAAAATATCTTAAAATATACCATACATACCTTATGGTTACTTACCTTTGTTGAGATGACTTGAATTTTCAAATGTCATCTTCATTAATCTAATTTCGGGTGTGAGATATTCTTCATTGTACTCATTTACTGCTGCTTCCAAATATATGTTTGCCATAGACCTTATATTGGTGTCCTTACACACAACTGACAACTATAAGTATATCAATGTTTCTCTTTGTTTGCTTGACGACTAGTTGCTACAGGATTGTTTCCTCAGCGCTTTCCAACTACTTTACAGTGAATAAATCCTTTTCAGAGAATATATATGTGATTGATGACTTCATTGCATGAACTCGGTCACCACCAGAGTTGAACTTGTAAGAATAGTATAGTAGTTATGTCACAAGGACACATCTTTGAAGATGAGATTTGTGCTATCATAGAGATAGAGAGATCTATACTTCAAACTTTTAGCAAATTTGAATTCTTGATAGAGATCAACCATATGTATGACTTGTAGGGTGATATAATCTCAGAATCTCATATATGTGGTTGATTAAGGTTTGATTCATGTAATAATACAGATAATTCAGACTCTTGCTCCTTCTTGTAATGAACTTTGGTCTTCAAAAGATCTTGATGGTAGACTTCTTTCAATATCTCAGCCTGCAACTTAACTTACTCTAAAGTTTGGCTCTAGAGCTTGACTGTAATTCGGTACTATTTATGTGGTGGATGCTCTAGATTCTCCATCAGTGAGAGTAATTGTAGCCCAATAAAAAAAGTCTTGATCTCTTCAACCTCCCTTTTTCTTTGAGGTGATGATGGAGAGAGGTTACTAAGAATGTTTCAAGTGAAGAGACCTTCTTTGAGCGATCTAAGGTTTTGATACTTCCTTCGAGATGATGATGTAATTTGTTGTCCTCGAAATGCCTTGGAAATAAGAAGATCTTCTTGATGCTTTTTGATGCCCTTGATACTCTTTTAGAACTTTGGTCCTTGAGTGTATTTTATAGAACTTCCCTTCCTTAACTTGTCACCTTAGCTCTGATACCATGTTGAGAAATCTAGGGGTAGCAGTCTAGGCGATTTCTCTTGCAATGATAATTGTTTGTGACGTATTTGTATTTTACTTCATTCACTTCTTTTTCTTGATTATTATTATTATTATGTGTTCTTTTCATCAAACAACTACCAACAACATAAATAACAATGAGACCAAGGACACAAGATATAGGCGATCATCTAAGGCCAAAACCTCTCTAATCTTGAGAGGAAAACCCACAGAATTCTTCTTCTTATAGAATCTTCAATTGACGATTACCAAGACCAATACCCTTGACCAAGAACCTCTCCAATACCAAGTCACAGTGCTTCCTTGAACAACTCTCCTTTCCCTTCAAGTCAACATTAGTCAAACTGTCTTCTATACCATTGTTCCGACTCTTTCTGAATTTCTGCTTCTTATCACAAATCTGAAACTTTCAGCCTATCTGAAATTACCAAGGCACCACACGTGTGAACTTAATGGGGCAGATCTATGAGTCTTTTCTCCTTCACTAGACTTCCACCCTTCTCCTTGTGATCTCGGTTAAGACTTATGCTTCCTTCTTGACCCTTATATTGGTTCTTTTGAAGACTAAGGTAACCCTACCGCAGAAACCCTAGGTTACTTGTGTAACCTAGAAAATGGACAAGACTTTCTCCTCTTTCCTTCGCTTGAATATAGGCTCCTTCTAGACCAATTTGACTTGTATTTTAATCTTCTTGACCCTTGGAACACCTTCTAAATCTGACTGTGATTTCGTCCTTCTGTAGCTGAAAGTGTGCCCTAGCAGCAGTCCGCACATGTGAGAGAGAAAACACAAACATTTTGGTTTTTCCTTCTTCTATGATTCTCCTTTCTTCGCTAGTGTATGAGGCACTTTCTTGTCCTTTAATCGAACTTCTACAATGCTTGATTTGATGCTTGAATGAAGCCGAGTCTTTTGGTATATATAGGCTTCCTTCCCATGCTTGAAGGCCAACTTATCATTAACCTAAGCCGACATGTCCTTTTGATGAGGCCGACATCTTCTTATAGCTTTTTTTGAAGGCCGACTTGAACTGAGCACTTGTGACAAGGTCTTGGAGGGTCTTCTGACTCTTACAATGACTTGAATAAATATCTAACATGCCCAAGAAGGGTCTTCTATACATGACAATGACACATAAGCCCTAGAAGCTCTAAATGGGAGCTTTGACCTATAAAATAAATTACTCTTGAGCATGAAACCCATGCCTCTAGAAAAACAAAAAAAATTATTTTTCTTATTAAATGAAATACATAAAATCATGATTACATGTCATTGCGAAGACCGAACCTAGTTACATATTTCAACAGGCATAAGGATACCTTCACAATGTTGAGATTTTGTGTATTTGAGGGTAGCATCAGTTGTGCTCTAGCTCCCAAATTTTGTGAAATTTGGGAAATTTCCTCTGGTTTGGGAGATATTTAATTAATTAATTATTTTAATGTATTTCCTAAGTCTAAACTTAGGAAAATGAAAGAATTAAAGTGAATTAAATTAAACATGTGATGAAATTGTCTTAAGTCACACGGATCAAGCTTTCTTTTAATCTTAGCCATTGATTCAAGATTTGATCATGGTCGTTGGTTTCCCAACGAGAAAAGTATAAAGGAAAGGCTTGGGGTCATTTGTAAAGACACACAGTTGCAGAACCGAGGAATAGATCTGGAATTCTAGGGCAGGTTTGCTAAGAATTTCCGAAGGAATTTCCTGCAGTTAGGGGTAGTATTGGTTGAGGGGATGATCTGATCCCAAGAGCCAAGAGACAAAAAGAGGCAGAGGAGCAGTAACAAGGGCAGCGCAGAGGGGCTTCAGAGCCACGCAGTCCAGCAGGAGTAGCGCAGAGGCAGCACACATGTAGCTAGGGCCACGTAGGGCTGACGCAGGCCCAGCAAAGGCAGCGCGAGGACAGCATAGACCCTCCAGCGGTGACGCAGGGCCGCCTAGGGCCACGCAGAGGCTGACGCAGGCCTTCAAAGGTAGCACTGGGGCTTCAGAAGTAGCGTTGAGGGTTTCTAGGGTCAGATCCAGGCCGAGTCTTGTAAATCCCATTTGAGGGTGTGAATCGGTCTGATATTTGGCACTAGAAGTTCAGATTAGCTGCAGATTTGATTTATTTTATTCTCTATCGGGTTTTCCAGATCTGGATCCCAGATTTGTTGTACTAAGAACTACTTAATCATAAACCCTCATATCTGCTGCACCGGTTTTCCCGCTTTGGGTTTTTTTGGGGACTTATGTCCAAAAATCCATGTGTCACTTTGTTGCATGAGCGTATTATTCAGTAAATGATCTGAATGTGTAGGTTGTAATTGTGTTTATTTTCGGTATTTTCTTAATCTAATTTTTGGAAAAAAAATTGTATTAATTAAATCAAGTAGGAGAAAATAGACCATTACACTGCAGTAGAATTTTCACATGGTATCAGAGCGATAGAAGATCAAGCTGAATCTCCAGCAATCAGCTAAAGAAATATTTTTCTGCAGGGTGGCAGAAGAAGCAGCAGATCTGGAAAGAGCATCTTGACAACAAGGGAACGCAGATCTAGAAGACAAAGTTGAAGCTACAGAAGGCCTTCAGGCTTACGCAGACCCTTCCCAGGGCAGCGTAAGGACTGCATCACCCAGTCTAGGGTTATGCAGTCCACTTTTGAGCAGCGCTGGGACTGCACTGGGCCATCCAGGAAGACGCAGTCCAGTCACTTCTCCTGTTACAGAAGAATTTTGCCAAGATCCGGAAGCAGCTTCAGATCTTCAACAGTGCTGGTGGGGTAGAGATTCTGCAGTTGTAGAATTGTGCCTAGTTAAGCCAACAAAGGCTGGAGGAAGACAGTTACTTAGCAAATCTGAGCGAAACAGATCTGAGATTCAATCAGGAGGATTGGAGAGTGTTGTCTGTTTGTGATTTGGTGAAAGATTTCAGGAGGGAAATCAGTGTTCAGCATAAGCAGCTACTAGGGGGTTTCTAGTCACCAAGAAACCCAGATCCAGAGGGAGAAGTAACTATTTCAGTCATTAGCAAAGATGGCTCGATATGGACGGAGGGATCAAGATAGATTGGACAGCATGTCCAACTATGCTATCTGGAGGGCCAAAATCCTCTCCATTCTGGATGAGTATGGACTCAAAGAGCATGCAAAGGAGGTCCTTGATGTACCAATCGATGTAGATCCTCTCAAGAAGTATGAAGAAAATCAAGCGCGGACAAAGCATTTTGATCATAAACAGAGTCAAGGACCACGTGATTCCTCATATTGCTAGTAAGACTACAGTAAATGACATGTGGGTAGCCCTGGACACGATGTACCAAGGAGGCTTCATGCAGAGAAGGATGCTTCTTGAGAACCAAATGCGGTTGTTCCAAATGATGAAGGGTGAAGAGATAGATCAATTCCTCTTCACGCTTCAAGCCATCCGAGATCAGCTGGTTAGGATTGGTGCTACTCCGGATGAGGGGTTTTTAGTGAGGACTGCTCTGAATGCAGTGTCGGAAGATTGGGAAACGTTTGTCCAGAGCATTCTGGGAAGGGCAGCGTTACCATATTGGGCTGACATGTGGGCTATCCTCTACCAAGAGGAGATCAGGAGGGTCACCAAGCATCAGAATATCAGTGGAGGCAGCGGAAAGGCCAAAGTCAAGGAGGAGGAGGAGGATGCAGCCCTTGCATCAAGGGAAAATAAACAGCAAGGGAAGAAAAAGAAGGACCTTTCCAAGGTCAAATGCTTTAACTGTGGTGATCTTGGACATTTTGCCAGCAGTTGTCCTAAGAAGAAGGACAAAGGCTCTTCTGATTCCAAGGCTACAGCAACAAAGGATGATGACTCTGATGATGATGCAGCCATGAGTGCTCATCTACCTCGAGATAAGAGGTGGGGTGACATGGATCTGTAGAGCATCTACAGAAGAAGGTGGGATCCTTGAGCAACTCATCTCTTGGATCACATGCGAGCTACGGCAACCTTAAGACAATAGCAGGACAAGTGGTGTAGTGGGTGCATAGATCACGGATGAAGTAGAGGCAGATCTGAAGGCTGGAAGGAGAAACACAGTGCAGATGCAGCAACAGCATAGGGGCTGATGTGACTTCAGCAGCGCAGAGCAAAGTTGCTTACGCAGAGCAGAGTTGTAGCAGCGTGGAGGCTTCAGGAGGACAGCGCAGCACAGCAGCAGCGTGAGGGATTTCAGCACAAGGGGTTGATGTGACTTCAACAGTGCAGAGGGAGTTTGCTTACGCAGTGCAGAGATGTTGTTGTGCATCATCCTTTAGATGCCAGCACAAATCAGCGGCCTATGGAGCTTCAGTGATGAGGATGTAGCTCAACTGACTTGTCTGTCAAATATTGGGCAGGAGATTCAGTTGTTTCTCTAAACAACTGAAGTTGCAGTGCAACAGATCAGCAATAGCAGTGCTTTGAGCAGCACAGATGCAGCAAATTGAGAGGGAGTTGCAGTACAGATGTTGCAGTGGCAGTGGCAGCGTCATGGGCAGCCGTACAGAATGGCAGCAGCAGTGCAGAGTTGAGTGGCAGCAGGCCAAGCATCAGCAACACAGAACCAGTGCCCAAAATCTTGTAATGCATAGTGTGATGTATTGCTAGAGCACACTCTTGATGCTAAGAGGGAGTGTTGAGATTTTGTGTATTTGGGGTAGCATCAGTTGTGCTCTAGCTCCCAAATTTTGTGGAGGGACTAGAGTACACTTGATCTACAAGACCCAGAAAGGGATTTGGGAAATTTCATCTGGCTTGGAAGATATTTAATTAATTAATTATTTTAATGTATTTCCTAAGTCTAAACTTAGGAAAATGAAATAATTAAAGTGAATTAAATTAAACATGTGATGAAATTGTCTTAAGTCACACGGATCAAGATTTATTTTAATCTTAGCCATTGATTCAAGATCTAATCATGGTCGTTGGTTTCCCAACGAGAAAAGTACAAAGGAAAGGCTTGGGATCATTTGTAAAGACACACAGTTGCAGAACTGAGGAATAGATCTGGAATTCTAGAGCGGTTTTGCTAAGAATTTCCTAAGGAATTTCCTGCAGCGAGGGATAGTATTGGTTGAGGGGATGATCTGATCCCAAGAGCCAAGAGACAGCAAGAGGCAGAGGAGCAACAACAAGGGCAGCGCAGAGGGGCTTCAGAGCCACGGAGTCTAGCATGTGCAGCGCAAAGGCAGCTACGGCCACGCAGGGCTGACGTAGGCCTAGCAAAGGCAGCGCAGGAGCAGCGTAGACCCTCCAGGGGTGACGCGGGCCCTCCTAGGGCCACGCAGAGGCTAACGCAGGTCTTCAGAGGTAACGCTGGGGCTTCAGAAGCAGTGTTGAGGGTTTCTAGGGTCAAATTCGGGCTGAGTCTTGTAAATCCCGTTTAAGGGTGTGGATCAATCTGATATTTGGCACTAGAACTTCAGGTTAGTTACAGATTTGATTCCTTTTATTCTGTCGGGTTTTCCAGATCTGGAACCTAGATTTGTTGTACTCATAACTACTTAATAATAAACCCTCATATCTGTTGCACAGTTTTCCCGCTTTGGGTTTTTTTGGGCACTTATGTCCAAAATTCCATGTGTCACTTTGTTGCATGAGCGTTGTTGTCGCACAGAATGTCTAGGCACCGCGACAACTAGGGGCTGATCCCCACACCAGAATGAGCTGAAAATCGGAAGGCTAGCTGTACTCAACCCTCCGGACAAAACCCAGAAACCATGAAGCAAGTGCTCCACCTCCGAAAATCCGCCAAACAACCCCTCCTCAATGAAAACGCTGTCTCTCCCAGGAACAGCGCAGAAGCTCAAGGAAACGCTGGGAAAAGGGGCCAAAATCCTCCTACAAAACCTCGGCTAAAACAACAAACTCCCAAGACTGAAAAACGCTGAAAACCACTACCAAATCACCTCACAACTGCGCTGTACCACAATGACTGCGTCCTCCCTGCTGAAACTGCGTCCTCTCTCCTGAACTGCGCAGTCACTCCAAGGGGTTGCTCCTCTGCAAACGTCCACCCAAAATCCACTGCAAATCACCTCAAGAAACTGAAGGAAATACCTTGCTCGAGCAGGCACTCGAAGTCCCCCGGAGCCAAGGGCGAGATCTCCGACCGCAGACACTCAGTTCGCACTAAACAGTGCTGCAGACCGACTAAACAACCGGCGTGCTGAAGTAGACAGAAGTCTAGCTCTCAATATCAATAACATATCAATAATGCCAAATGAGGTGAAACTCCCACCTTTTATAGTGCTAGCTCCCCTCAAAACCCTAACTGCGTCCCCTCTCTCCATAAGCTCCTCCTATGCCTGCGCAGTTGCTTCTAGAGGCTACGTGAGCCTCCTCTCATGTGTGGTGTGGACCCCCAAGGCTCCCCCTTAAGTTACAACGTTGCCTCTACTAGGGAAACACTTTATTTTATTTAAGTGAGTTAGACCCCTTTTCTCACTTTTTATTTATTAATTAACTATAGTCGGCAAAACTATACAAAAATCAAATATTCCAATTAGCGGTGCTAATTAGGAATATTACAGTCTCCCCCGGCAAAACGTTGCTTGTCCTCAAGCAACTGAAGTGATGGATGCTGTAAAGTCTGCTCGCTCTCCCAAGTGGCATCCTCATCTGGCAAAAATTGCTTGTTCTCAAGCAATGCTTGAACAAGCCTACTCTCTAGCTGATGCTCCCCACCGATACTGCAAAATGTGCCTGGGTCCCACTGAAACCTCTCTGTCTCCTGCATCAGGAAGCACTTTATTTTATTTAAGTGAGTTAGACCCCTTTTCTCACTTTTATTTATTAATTAACTATAGTCGGCAAAACTATACAAAAATCAAATATTCCAATTAGCGGTGCTAATTAGGGATATTACAGTCTCCACCGGCAAAACGTTGCTTGTCCTCAAGCAACTGAAGTGATGGATGCTGTAAAGTCTGCTCACTCTCCCAAGTGGCATCCTCATCCGGCAAAATTTGCTTGTTCTCAAGCAATGCTTGAACAAGCCTACTCTCTAGCCGATGCTCCCCACCGATACTGCAAAATGTGCCTGGGTCCCACTGAAACCTCTCTGTCTCCTGCATCACCCTGATACGAAGGGATATCTCAATGCCAGGATCCCAAACTGGCCTCTCACGGTACCAGCCAACCAATAGTCCTCCCGGATCCCATCGCCACTGTGGCCAATAATCGCACAAGTCCCACGGCTCGGACTGTGCACTACCTCTGGCTATGACCAATGCTCTAAGAGGTGAAGACCACCAACAAGCATCAATGCTCCCGGGCTCCTGCTGCGCTGTACCTGTAGCTGCATATGCTACCCCTCCAACTGCATACCAACTCATCACCTCTCTCCAATCCAAGTTGTGACTCAATCCCATGCTGATCCTGCTCTCCCGAAATCGGGATGGAGTGCTGAAGAAATGATGTCCTGTGCCGCCCTGCCAGCTGGAATCTATAACCTCCGTTATGTCCAAGGGCCCCTGCTCGACTGTGCTCCCTACGAGGAATACCGTACCATCTAGAGGGTACCAACTCATGATCTCCCGCCAGTCCATCCTAGAAGAAGAATCTGATGTAGCAACAACAACGGTATATGGAACATGCCTGGGATGTTGCCGCCATCCTGTAATCAACTCCCACTGCTCTACCCTGTCTGTCAATGGAAGCTGCCTGTATAAGGAAGCCCCTCTCTCTATAATGGGCAAAAGTGGGCAAGGTATGCTGCAAGCTCCATCGATGTACTCCTGGAGAGTGCTACCCACTAAAAACGTTGCAGCTCTGCTGGCTGCGAGTACATCTATCTGCGCCCCATCCCAGTGTCGACCCAAAGATGGATGCTCCAACATATCCAACAGCTCCTGCTGTCTACTAGCCCCCTGCATAACAATCCCATCAACCTCCAACACCTCCAGAGGATATGGATCTGTAACGGCTGTCACCGTACTCGATGTCAATGCAGCTGACTGCTCCTCCCCAATGGCTGACCCCGCGGTTAGCTGCATATCCACCACAGACTCGATGTGAGTGCCCATCTGGCTCTCTCTCAAAGGAATATCATGCCCGATGTGAGTAGTGTCCTCCTCTGTCGACTCAGGCTCCATCACCTGCTGCTCTAGCTGAAGTGTCACAAGTGACTCTTCACCCAGAGTATCTCTCGCAGAGTCCCATGACTGCTCACCCTGGACACTAGAATATAGCTCCGGTCTACTGTCACCATCCATGCATGACTGCCCTCGCTCCCCAGAAGCGACCTCAACTGATCCTATGGACTCATGTGAAAAGGAGTCCTCACCCTGGCATATAGAAGGAATGCCCTCCTGTTCTACCTCCGCCATCTCATCTGCATCAAACATGCCATCCACCCTCTCGACAAAGTGTCGATACAGTGTCTGGAGCCCAGACACATACTGGGATACTACCTCTGTTGTACCCCGTATCCTCTGCTCATGCATGATCTCGACATGCCCTGAGGGAAAAATGATGCATGTCTCCCTCATGACCTGCTCCCCAAGCGTAGGCTCAGTGATAACTGATGCACCACCTCCGCAAAGGATCATCTCATCCCCCAACCTGTGGCTGTCAACTAGCACACCAACCCAGTGCCACTGCTGAGAAGTCTCTCGCCTAGTGTACTGAGTGTCATCCAAATATCTTGGGTGAACCTCGCGTACCCTGCTGCTCACGCCCAAAGTGCCAAAGGTAAAAAACATAATCAACTGTACCTGTGAGTGATGTCGAAGCGAGTCATGTGTGTGAGTCCCCACAGATACTACCAAGTATCGCTCCTCTGTCTCTCCATCGATCCTGGGTGATCTACTCCCAAAGGTAAGCCCGATGTCCCTGTCCATGAGTCTCTCTGGAAGCAATGCTCTAAGACCCTGCTGTGTAGCACCGTATGCCCTCGCATACCACTGATCATCCATACACTCCTCAACATGCCATTGCACACTGAGGCATACCTCGGTATGCTGCTGGATACCATGTGCTACTGCTGTAGCACCCTGTACCGTCTCGTGCCCTGACTGTGTCCAGGCATCGGTCACTCTCCGCATGCCCTCAATGTGATGTAGGATACTCCTACTCCACAATGCAGTCCCACACACTATGGTACACCACCATGCTACTCCGTGTCCACCGGCAATCCACCGCTCAATGCTAGAGGCTCCCACACATCCCTGGATGTGATGTCCTAGAGCTGTGCCTCTACATGTTCGACTACCACCAATCGGTAACATCGTCTCCACCGTCGCATCACTATACCTGCCGACGAAAGGATCATCACTCCAAATACTCCTCAAGGGGTCCGAGAAGTGAATCTCCCTATGTGTCAGTAGTGTTACCACCACTGCTCGGCTCCGCTGCGTCCTCTGTGCCCCACACAAAGGTGAAGAATCCTTGGCCCCATACAAGGTGCCATCTGGTGGCCTGCCACTGCCACCTCCTCCGACAAGCTCCTGCCAAGGTGTGCTGACCACCCCGTGACCCCGTGTATGAATGTCATGCCAAGACAACCTAGGGAGTCTGCCCATAAACTGGTTGGCCACTGGAGCTGACCGAAACTGCACATGCTCTACTACTAGGTCAACTGTACTCTCCAAGACATAGTCAGCCGACCTGCCTGGGAAACGATAGGTGATCCCACCTGGATCCCAATGCCAATCTGGGGTTCCTGTATTTCCCATACATAGAAAATCCTGCTGAGCTACACTCGGATCCATCACTATCTCCATAGCCCGCTCCACCGAGTACCAACTCAAAATCTCTCTCCATCCAACCTCAACATGTGGATGTTGTACCCTGTGCAACTCTGATCGTCTCATACCGCTATCAAAGTCAACATACGAGATCTGACTAGGTGGCTCTGCCTCTCTCTCTCCAACGGAAAGAGATGACCCAACAACACTGCTAGTCCCATCCATGCATGCCTGAAGGGGAATGATCTGACGCTCCAACATGCCCTCTGGTTGTACCATCAGGGAATCCAGCTGTTCCCCAATGCGGACCAACTTGGCCGCCGACTTGGCACAAGTCACTCTCATACCCTCCAGCTCTTGATCCTGCAACAAAATGGCCTCCCGTACTGACGTGGCCTTCTCTCTCAAAACTCGAAGGTCCGTCCGAAGCCGATGATACCACTGTCTGCGACCATCATCCAATACCTCTGTACCGGCTAGTGCCTCATCGAAGGTAGATACATCTCCTGACACTGCACCCATCTGTGTGCTGCTACCACCCGAAGACTCGGACGCGACTCCGGTCATCACCTCAATGGATGGCTCTACTGGGGTAGGCTCTACCTTCTCCACTACCACATCAACCGACACGGCCGAGGAGGTCTCCAATGAGGATGAATCCTGTGTCACGCTAGGTGTAACCTCGGACTCCCTGCAACCCTGTGTTCCCTCATCCTCCAAGTGCGAGGTAACCATTTTAATGGTTTCCCTCTCCGATACTCGGTCAAGCTGGAAAGAGGTATCCAACTTGTCCACCCAAGCTTTTTCTGAGCGCCTGGATGACCCGTCAAATGTCGGTAGATGGAATCTGTCCACTGTGTGTGTAAGCCCCCATCATGTGAGCGCCTGTTCCCTCTGCGAAAGTTGTGAGGTCTACTATCACGCCGGAGCTGAACAAAGTCTCTGAACGAGAGAGCCTCCATGAACTCCTGCCCGTATGCCTGGTACTCTGCAAAATAGTCACCCATGTGGCCCGACTCCGGCTCTCGCTGTGCTCCTGCCCCTATGTCTTCATCCCGGAAGAGTGGGCATGGTAGGGCGTGTGTGTGTGTCTGTCGATGCCATATCGTGGAGTGGCATCATGCTCTGGCAAATGGTGGAATGTGACTGATCCCTTACCAATGCCGAAGACTAACCTCCAATGCGGTGAGTCTCGCAGCAGCCGTCACGCACATGTGTCGGAGGCGCCTCTCTCGAAATCTCCTCTCATCATCATCACACCGCCATCGGCTCTCTTTCTGCATATGTGTCCTACGGGCTCCTTAGCCAAAGCACTTGCACGGTACAACTATGAGGAAACCATCTTTTCGCACTAACATCCGACCTCCGATTTACCGCGAAAAGCGACTTTCGGAGCGTCGGGAGATTTGAGGAAGGTGATCCTACGCCCAAAACCGGAAAAACCAGAAAACGTTTCCTTCTAAATTCCAAACTTCAAAATTTGACCCTTTATGTTTGCAGCGCTTTCTCCAGTGCGTTTTGCAGTGCACGCAGCGCTGGTGCTCAAAAATCCGGAAAACTCTACTGTACGATCTCTTTCTCGATGTCATAGACCACGGAGCTAAAGCCGTATCGTGCTCTGTCGATGCAACGTAAGCTATCCCCAACGGGGAAAAGTAGGCGACAACTACTGGTAGCACACAACTATATGAAAAATGCCGAAAAGCGAACATAAAGCAAAGTAGCACATAAAATGCCGGGGAATGCTAAGCCATTTTGTAACACGAGGAAATATAAATGGGTACTGATGGATAATGCGCAGAATAAGAGCACCTATCCTTGCACCGGGCTGAGTGAAGAACCCTCTCGAAGCTTGAGGAAATGGCTACTACGGCGCTTCCCGATTTGCTTTGGAAAAGAAAGCCACTTAGTAAGCTAGCGCTCACTGGAAAGAAAGACGGAACTAGAGGGCGGTCCGGCGGAATGAGCTAAAAATCCTACGGATCCACTGTGCTACATGTTGCCTGGGACAAAACCCAAAAGCTCATAGACAAAATGGACCACCTCCGAAAATCACCCCCGAAGCACCACCCTCTGAGAAAACCGCTGTCCCTTGAGGACCCGTAGCGCGAAGCTCAAAGAACACGGCGAGAAAAGGGCTGCGAGATCCTCCTACAAAACCTCTGCGTCGACTCTAACGATCTCGCAAGGCCGAAAACAAACTGTGAAAACCACCACCAAATCACCCTCTCTGAGTATATGACTGCACCACAATGGCTGCGTCCTCCACTGTTGGCTTCCGTCCTCTCTCTGAGCTGCCTTGGCAGTCTGCTCGAAGAGGCTGCTCCTGCTGCGACGTCCACCCAAAATCCACTACCAATCACCTACAAAAAGCCCGGAGAAATGCTTGCGCGGCAGGAGCACTCGAAGTCCCCGGAGCCAAGGCGAGATCTCCGGCGGGAGACACTGGGTTCGCACTAAGCAGTCTTTGCGGACCGACCTGAAACAGCTGCTGCGTGAAAGTGAGGCAGAAGTCTAGCTCTCAATATCAACCTCATATCCAAAATAATGCCAAATGGGGTGAAACCCAGCTCATGAGTGCTAGCTCCCTCAAAACCCTAGCCGCCGTCCTTGAGTTCCTCTTTGACCTGTTATGGAGGTGCAACCTGGAAGCCTGCGTGAGGCCTCTCTCATGTGTGGGTGGACCCAGAGAGCTTTCCCCTTTAAGTTACAACGTTCATCTACTAGGAAGCACTTTATTTTTATTAAAGTGAGTTGAGCTCCTGCTCACCTGATTTCATTAATTTAACTATAGTCGGCAAAACTATACAAAAATCAAATATTGCAATTAGCGGTGCTAATTAGGAATATTACATTCTATCTTCGGAACAGAGGTATTGCTGTAGATTTTGTATTTCTCTGTCGAGTTAATGAGTAAGGTGCCCAGATTTGTTGTACTTAGAATCTACTTAATAATATAAACCCTCCGGCGACCGAGAGGGCTCGGTTTTCCCACATTGAGTTTTTCTAGGGACGATTTGTCCAGAAAATCTTATGTGTCACTTTGTCATTGTGCATGTATTCGGTTATATCGGTATGTCTGTGTGTGACGGTAATGTGTTTACTTTGATGTTATCTGCGAATATTTCAAATTAATAACTTGTTTAAGTAGGAGAAGCATATGCTTGGTTAACATAAGGGTTTGCATAGTAATATCAGAAATTTTCACATATATGATTATTCATAATTGCCTTGATAAGTCATCAATTGCGGCGTCAAAGAAATATAAAATTTGCGCCGAGCCACTTGAGGGATGTACCATGGACCTGTCACTCCCTTTAAAGGTTGAAAGCGACCTAATAGGGTCCTTGATTAACCCCCTTATTGAGCTTGAAGAAACTTGTACATGCCAAATCCCACTATGGAAGGGCGTGCCACTGCATGAAATGCGTGGTTCCATGACTTGTAAGCTCTTTTACTAGATTATTTTGATGATTTTGCAATATTCCTAACGTCGCATTGTCTAATTGGAACATTTCATTTTGTTTAATTTTGCCGCTTTCAGCTAAAAATAATAAATAAAGTGAGAAATAAAAGGGGTCACAATCTCACTTTATAAAATAAAGTGTCTTTTCCTAGTTGATTGACGTTGTAGCAAAGGGGTGGCCTTGGGGGTCCACACGTGTATGAGGGAGGCCTCACGGCGGCCCAAGGGTAGCTGCGCGAGCCAAGGAGGGTGAAGGACGCGAGTTAAGGTTTTTGGGAAGGGAGTTTAGCACTATAAAAGGAGGTTTCTCACTTCATTTGGTATGCATGATTTGATATTGATATTGAGAGCTAGACCTGTGTACGCTCGACTACGCCAGTTGTTTAGTCGGTGCAACGACCTTTGTTTAGTGCAACTAGAGTGTCTCCCGTTCCGGAGATCTCACCCTTAGCCCTCGGGGGACTTCGAGTACTCGTACTGGGTAGGTTATTTTTCTTGGTATCACCCTTAGCCTCGGGGGACCCCGAGTGCTGCCCACAGTAAGGGTTATTTTCGAGCATCATCCTTTCGGTTTCGTAAGTGCGCATCGATTTTCGGTGGGAGACGGAGAAGGAGAAACCCCTTCTCGACACGCATGCATCCGAGAGATAGGACGCCGATCCGAGGGAGGAAGGACGCGGGTCCGACGGGAGGACTCGGATCAGACAGTGAGGACGCGGATCCGGTGACCAAAGGGCGGAGCAGCGGATGCGGAGAGGTAGCCGGCGGATCTGGCCTTGGAGGAGCGCGGATGCTGGAGAGATAGCAGACGGTCTGACCTTGGAGGAGCGCTGAATCTCGGAGAGATAACGGCGAATCCGGCCTTGGAGGACGCAGTCGGGGAGGATGCCGGCGGAGATCTGGATAGGGAGGACTCGGATCTAGCGATCTAGCCTTGGAGGACGCGATCTGGGAGAGATAGGGACACGATTTCCCGGAGAAGGGTAGGACTCGGATGCAGCAGTCCGAGGCGAGCAGCAGAGATCCGGTCGGGGAGGGCGCCGCGTGCGATGAGCGCGGTCTTTGCGAGGGTTTGGCGGCGTTTTGGATGTTTCGTGCGCTGAGTGTCATCTCATGCCTGGAGGATTGGTGGCGTCGTGTCATGCGGATCGTCTGCGTGGCTGCTGTCACTACGCTGACGTGTCTTCACTGTGAGGGGCGGCGGTGGTGGAGCATCGGTTTTCGCATATGTAGGGTTTAATGCGGAGGATTGAGACTCAGCCATCTTCTAGTGTCGAGCTCATAGTTCCAGTGCATTCCGGCGGCAGTTCTTCATCGCGGTTCTTGACCGGCTAGAGACTGTTGTCCTTATTTGCGACCATTATTTGTTACGAGAGGGTCTCCACTTGCCTAGGGCAAGGATAGGTGCACTCATTCCGATTATCTTGTACTCCTATCTATGTGTTCGAGATTAATAAAATGGCTTAGTATTCAGTATTCTATGTGCTTGTTCCACTACTGCAGTTTCCGGCATTTTGTTTTATATGTCGCACGCAGCATATTTCACGTGTATTCTTTGGTTGTTTCCTTTGTATTACGGTGGTAGCGAGCATGGTCGCTCGGCTTGTGGTCTAGGACATCGGAAAAGAGATCATACGAGCAATAGCGGTTACACAATACCAAAAACAGTTGGAAAAGGGCCAAAATATAAAGGGATGAGTGAAGTTTGGAATTAGGAGAAACGTTTTTGGGTTTTTAGGGTTTTGGACAAAGGATCACTGCTTCCCAAATCCTTGGAATTTTCGAGTAGTTTTCGGTCGTCATCAAATCGGATGTCAAAGTTAAGCGACGGTATGGTTTTGCGGCGGCGTGCGAGTTTTACGAGAACTGTGGACACATAGTAGAAAGAGCGATGGTAGTTGATGATGATGGAGGAGATTTAGAGAAAGCGCTCCTCCAGCACATGCGAGGAAACGTCACGGAGAGGATGCGAGGAGACGTCACTGGAAGGCTCTTGGCCATAGAGATGGGTGGAAGAGCTCCTAGAGTTTTTCGGATTGGTGAGGGATCGAGTACATCTCGCCATTCTGCGAGGAGCATGATGCCACGCGCACTGTGGCATCACACGCACCCACACGTCCTACCATGCCCACATTCTTGCCGGACGCCAGCCGGCGCCGAGCGGCTCCTGTGAGATAGGTCCGGGTCGGATGGGCGGCATTCTTGCAGTACCGAGGAGCTTTCGGACAGGCGTTCATGAAGGCTCTCTCGTTTCGAGAAAATATATCCATATCGAGTGTGGCATTGAGACTCGTGATCATCTGCCCGGAGACATAGGCATCATCATGAGAGAGACTACCACCGCGGCTGGTAGAGATTATGTTTCGGCTCGGCGTGACGAGTGGGCCTTCACAGCTCGGGAGTGAACAAGCACTCACATGATAGACTTACGGCGCACTGATGGTGAGATTCCATCTACCGACATTTGATGGGTCATCCAGCGCTCGGAAAAAGCTCGGGTGGACAAGTTGGATACCTCTTTCCGGAAACTGGCGGTGTCGAGAGAGGAAAACCATTAAAATGGTTGCACCTTGCACTTGGAGGATGAGGACACACGGAGTCTGCCGTTCGAGGGGATACACCTAGCAGTGAGCCACGGGACTCACCATCATTAGAGACCTCCTTGGCCAGGTGCGATTTCGATATCATAGTGGAGGGCGAGAGCCTACCCGGTAGAGACCATCGCAAATTTGAGGTGGCGTAGACCATGTCAGGAGTCTTCGGGTGGTAGCGACACACGACGGATGGGTGGTATTGGGAGATATATCCATTATCGACGAGGCACTAGGAGATACGGAGAGTGTCGGATGATGGTCGCCGGCAGGCGGTATCATCGGCGATCGGACGGACCTTCGAGTTACGAGGGAGAAGGCCGGCGTCGGTGCGGGAGACCATTTTGTTGCGGGACCGGGGCTGGAGGGTATGAGAGTGACTTGTGCCAAGTCGGCGGCCAAGTTGGTCCGCATTGAAGCAGTGGATTCACGATGGTACAACCGGGAGGGAGCCGCCGAGGAGCGTCGAGATCGTTCCCCTTCGGGCATGCTGCGATGGGACTGGCAGTGTTGTTGGGTCATCTCTTTCCGTTGGAGAGAGAGAGCGCGAGCCACCTAGTCGAGGTCTCATTATGTTGACTTGGACAAAGACAGGTATGAGACGATCGGAGATGCACACCGGGGGTACGGCGGCCCGTGTTGAGGGTTGGATGGCGAGAGATTTTGAGTTGGTACTCGGTAGAGCGGGCTATGGAGATAGTGGTGGACCAGGTGCTCGGTTCGGCGAGATTTCCTAGGTGTCGAGCATACGAGAGCTGATTGGCATTGGGATCCGAGGTGGGATCACCTATCATTTCCCGAGCGAGATCGGTGCAGCTATGCCTTGCCAGAGTACTGATTGGCCTAGTAGCGAGCATGTGTGCGAGTTTGGGTCGAGCTCCGGTGGCCAGCCGGTTTATGGGTGGAGCTCCTAGGACATGTCTTGGCATGACATTCATACCGGGATCACGTGAGTCCGGCACACTTAGCGCGGGAGCTTGTCGGAGGAGGTGGCATTGGCGAGGCCACTAGATGGCCACCTTGTATGGGGCCAAGGATTCTTCACCTTTGTGCGCACGAGAGGACGCGGCGGAGCCGGCGGTGGTGGTAACACTCGCGGCCCCGCAGTTTCACTTCTCGGACCCCTCGAGGAGGATTTGCGGTGATGATCCATTTGTGGCGGGTATAAGTGATGCGACGGTGGACTGTGGCGAGTACCGATTGGTGGTAGTCCGAGTATGTAGAGGCACGGCTCTAGGACATCACATCCATGGATGTGTGGGAGCCCTCTCGCGGTGATCGGTCGACTGCGGCGGAGACATGGAGCTACATGGTGGTGTCTGCGTCGTGTGTGGGAGCTGCATTGTGGAGTAGGAGGTGCCCTACATCACATTGAAGACGCGCGGAGTGACGATTCTGGACACGGTCGTGCACGGAAGGCGGTACTGGAGGTCGAAAGTGCGGCGGTAGCACGTATCCGGCGGTATTCGGGGGTATGCCTCGGTGTGCGGTGGCATGTTGAGGAGTGTATGGATGATCGGTGGTATGCGAGGCACACGGTGCTACACGCCGGGGTCTTAGAGCATTGCTTCTAGAGCTGACTCATGGACGAGGGACTTCGGAGCTTACCTTTGGGAGTCGTTCACCGAGGATCGATGGAGAGACTTCTCGGCGGTGGCACCGGGGTTGGTGTGCTAGTTGGCCGGCCACGAGGTTGGGGATGAGAATGATCCTTTGCGGAGGTGGTGCATCGGTCATCAACGAACCTACGGCTTGAGCGGGTCATGAGAGGAGACATGCATCATTTTCCCCTCGGGGCATGTCGAGATCATGCATGAGCGAGAGGATACGGGGTTCAACGAGAGGTAGTATCTCGGTGTATGTGTACGGGCTCCGGTTCTGCGTGTCTGCACTCGTCGAGAGGGTGGATGGCACGTTCGATCGAGATGAGATGGCGGTGGTAGAGCAGGAGGGCATTCCTTGCATGCGGGGGTGAGGACTCCTTTTCTGCACGAGTCCATGGGATCGATTGAGGTAAACACGGGAGCGGGCGATCATGCATGGATGGTGACGAGTGACTGGGCTGTCCTGCTAGTGTCCCGGGTGAGCGATCGGAAATTTGCATTGACATTGAGTACGGTGTCGCGACTTTGTCACGAGATCCATACCCTGCTGGAGGTTGATGGGATTGTTATGCGAGCTGGTAGGCAATGAGAGGCCTGATGGATATGTTGGAGCATCCATCTTTGGGTCGACTTTCTTGGGATGAAGGCACGGATAGATGTACTCGTGGTGTAGGCGACTGCCGGCAATTTTAGTGGGTAGCACTCTCCGGAAGTGCATTGATGGAGCTTGCGGCATACCTTGCCCACTTTTGCCCATTATAGAGAGAGAGGCTTCCTTCTACGGGCAGCTCCATTGACGTCGGAGGGTAGAGCGGTGGGAGTCGATTACGGACGGCGGCCTCATCCCGAGGCATGTTCCATACTGCAGTTGTCGTTGCTACATCGAGATTCTTCTTCTAGGATGGATGCAGGCGGAGATCATGAGTTGGTACCCTCCCAAAGATGGTGCGTATTATTCGTAGGGTGCACGGTCGGGCGGGGGCCCTTGGACACTGACGAGAGGTTATAGATTCCGGTGGCGAGGGCGGCCACGGGACATCATTTCTTCGCGCGCGCTCCATCCGGTTTCGGAGAGCCGGGATCGGCGTGGGAGTGGAGTCACCGCTCGATTGGAGAGAGGTGAGGCTGCGGTATGCGGTTGGAGGGGTAGCATATGCGGCCTACTGGTACGGCGCGGCGAGGGCGAGGAAGCATCAATGCTTGTTGGTGAGTCTTCACCTCTTGGAGCATTGGTCTCGCCGGAGGGCGGTGCACGGTCAGAGCGGTGGGACTTGTGCGATTGATCGAAGCACACGGTGGCGATGGGATCCGAAGGGAGGACTATTGGTTGTGTGAAATGCTTGTGAGAGGCCCGGTTTGGGATCTGGCATTGAAGGATATCCCTTCATATCGGGGTGATGCGGGGAGATAGAGAGGGTTTCGGTGGGACCCGGAGCACATTTTGCCGGTATCGGCGGGGAGCATCAACTAGGGAAGTGAAGCATTTGCTGGCATTGGCTTGAGAACAGAAGCACGGTACCCACGGATAGAGGATGCCACTTGGGAGGCGAAGCCGGACTTCTACGGCATCCTCCTTCGGTTAGCGAGGACAAACAGCGTTTCTCGCAGGGAAGTTTGCAGCTGTTCCTGAGTAGCATTGCTAATTGGAATATTTCATTTTTGTTTAATTTTGCCGCTTTAGCTAAAAATAATAAATAAAGTGAGAAATAAAAGGGGTCACTCTCACTATAAAATAAAGTGCTTTCCTAGTTGATTGACGTTGTAACTTAGAGGGAGTGGCCTTGGGGGTCCACACGTGTATGAGGAGAGCGCACGGCCGGCCCAAGGTGCTAACGCGAGGAGCCAAGGAGGGTGAAGGACGCAGTTAAGGTTTTGGAGGGTTGCTATAAAAGTTCCACTTCATTTGGTATGCATGATTTGATATTGATTAGAGAAGCTAGACTTTACGCATGCCTCGATACGCGCGGTTGTTTAGCCGGTACGACGACCTGTTTGTGCAACCGAAAGTGTCTCCTGGGTTCGGAGATCTCACCCTTAGCCTCGGGGACTTCGAGTGCACGTCACAGTAAGGTTATTTTCTTGGTATCACCCTAGCTTCGGGGGACTTCGAGTGCACGTACTGGTAAGGTTATTTCACGAGCATCATCCTTCGGTTTCGTAATTAGCGACGCTTTTTACGGTGGAGATTTGGAGAGGAGAAACCCCTTCTTGAGGCTGCCGGATCCGGGAGATAGGATGCGATCCGAGAGGGAAGGACGCGGTATCCGCGGGGAGGACTCGGTCCGCGAATAGTGAGGACGCGAGATCCCGGTGACAGAAAAAGGCGAAGAGGACGCGGTCCGGAGAGATAGCGGCGGATCCGCTAGGAAGACCGCGAGTCTACGGAGAGACTAACGAGCGGAGATCCCGGCCCTTGGAGGACGCGGATACCGGGAGATAGCGGCAGATCCGGCCTTGGAGACGTGGATCGCGGAGAGATAAGCGACGGTCTGGATGAGAGAGGACTCGGATCCTGGCTTAGATCTAGCAGCATTTGAGCGGAGATGCCGGAGAGACAGGGACGCAGTCTGGAAGGTAGGATCTCGACTCCGGCATCCGAGCGGGCTAGGACGCGGATCCGGTCGGGGAGGACGCCGATCGATGAGCGGGGTCTTTGTGTGAGATTTTGGCGGCGTCGTTTCGGTGTTTCGGCCACGAGAGTGGGTCGTCTCATCGCGGAGGATTGCGTGGCCTGCATGTCGGCATGCCTGCGTCACTAGCGAGAGACGGCGTCACTAGTGAGGGCGGGCGGTGGTGGGCTGGTTTCACATGATGCGGGGTTTGTGCGGAAGTTGAGATCAGCCATCTTCTAGTTTCCGACTCATAGTTCCAGTGCATTCCCGGCGACGGTTCTTCATAGCAGTTCTTCGCCGGCTAGGGCGCCGTCCTTATTTGCGACCATTATTTGTTCGAGAGGGTCTCCTTGCCTAGGGCAAGGATAGGTGCACTCATTCCGATTATCTTGTACTCCTATCTATGTGTTTACGAGATTAATAAAATGGCTTAGTATTCGGCATTGCAATAGCACACTTGTTCCATCCACTGGTTCCGACATTTTGTGTATATATATACGTACGCGCATATTTACTGTGTATCTGCGGTTATTTCCCTTTGGGGATGTCTGCGATTTTTGTATTGGAGGGGCAAAGCCGTATTGGACCTTATGCGGGATTGCGGAGGTGGGTCTCCATTTACGGCAGATGCTCACACTATACAAGGTCCTAGCCCTACTGAAGGCAATGTTGAGAACCATGAACCTCCACCATAGAAGAGATGCTTCATAGATCGGCGGTGCTCATTGAATGCTCGTGTTCCACCTTTGCATGAAGATGATGCACACTGATCCTCATGCCCAGCAGGCTCCACACTTGCACCATACACTTAAGCAAATGTTCCAAAGTCCACAGGATGTCTCCGTTGTAAAGTGGCGGGCTTATATCACATCATCCTAGCCCTTACGAGATGGTCTACGGAAGTATGTTTCGATCCACTTGGAAACATGACGATGTCCTTCTTTGTTGATTTTTGGGTAGCATCGTAGTGTGCTCTGGCTACGAAATTTTGTGGAGGGGCTAGAACACGGGAGATCTTCAAGACCCGAGAAATCGTTTGGAGAAATTCCCACCCGGAGCTTAAGTTATTCAAATAATTAATTATTTTAAATGGAGCCTTAGTTAAAACTTAGGGAAATAAAATAATTAAAGTGAATTAATTTAACATGTGGGTGAGAATGTTCTAAGTGGCGAAAATCAAGTCTTTTTCTAATCTTAGTCGTCGATTAGAGATTAGATCACGGTCGTTGACTCACAACGGGGAAGGAAAAGTATAAAGGAAGGCTTGGGGATCAATTGGAGAACACACACAAGGCGCGAATTTAGAGATCAAATTCTTCGACGGAGCGGTGCTCGGACGAAGATCAAATCTAAAGTAATTCGGTGCGAGTGAGGGGCAGATTCGATGAGTAGGACTTCGGTCCAAGGCCAAGAATACAAGTGCGAAAGGCGAGATCGGCACCAAGAGGGACAGTGCGGCCCTTTGACGAGGGGTGACGCGAGCCGGCGATGGCTCGTGAAGGGCGCAAAGGGTGGCCTTGAGCCGGAGGGATGATGCAATCACGCCAGGCGATTGTGTTAGGGGTTTCGCGGGGGCGGATCGGGTAGTCGTTCGAGCGGTTCGATTTACGTCGGGAAGGCTCACCGAGGAGGGTAGCCGCGACCACTAGAAGGAGGTGACGCGGTCTGGGCGTGGAAGCTTGATGCGGCCATTGCTACGCAGCATTGGGGACAACGTAGTCACATGTGGGATTTCTTCATTGTATTGTTGGATCGAGCGAGATCTACGTGTCTCCAAATAGAGGTACTTACATGCAGTTTTTCTCTGTTGGAGTGGCAGGATGGCACCCTAGATTGTGTTGACCACACTTTTGTCCAACTGCATAGCGATTACACCCCCGTTTTTCAAATGGGACTCATCATGTTCGAGGTTCATGTCATCCGAGATTTCATCGACGGACGAGCGAGTTTTTATAAATGATGTAAATCCATTACGCATGTTATGATGTAGATGATCGTAAATAGGAGCCGTCGATGTGTGTAACAACCTAGGTAAGCACTAGTATGTTGTTGTTGATCTCTGTCCTAGGAGAGGTTTTTGTCCTCATACGATGAGAGCGAAAGTGATCGGCGAGTTTTCCCTCCCGACCTCACCCCAAAGCTAGGGTGGATTTTGTCATCGGCCTGCTAAAGTGAGTCTAGTGTTTTTGCCAGCGGAGTCCTTGTAAAAGTAGTTTTGAGCTACTTGGTCTACTAGATCATGTTTTGAGTCGTGGAGTGGGTATTTATTTGAGGGTCACTATCACGAGATAGGTGTCCCCTTCATGTATGTAAATGTATTATCTTTCATGTAAAGAGGAGGTTGGAAAAAATAATTAAAATCCTCTCGGTCGATTAATTAAATTTTACGAGTCGGTAATTTAAAAAAATCTTAAACCAAAAATTTAATTAATTTAGGTCCTAAGTTAGGATTAAATGTTTAAAGGAGAAAAATTTGTGGGTCCTTGGAAAATGATTTTGAAAACTGAAGCCATAGCGAATATTGAGAATTTTAAGAAATTTTGGACCTTTGGGACTTGGTCGGTTAAGTCAAAGTCAAAATTTTGGGGTAATTAACTCAATAGTATTTTTGAGTTAATTAAAGTGAATAAATGATAAATTCGTTTTTTTCTGAAAATTTTAATTTCTTACGCTACTGATTAAAAAGATGATTAAATCTTTTGGACGAGTTGAGATTATTTTGACGAGGATCATCCAAACTAGCTAGTTAGAGATTTTATCCTATCGATTTAGAGGTCTTTGTCGAGTATTGAATCCGCTCCAAGATCTCGAGGAGTCGTGCACTTGTTCTTAGAAGCTCTTGTAAAATTTTGAGAAATAAAGCATAAAGACTTTGGGGTTACAAATCTTCATGTTCCTTCTCAAATCTATGTGGTGAATTCTCTCTAAACTCTGCTACTTTGTTTCTTCCATTTTATGGTTGATGGCCTTCATGGATTAATCTGCATACAGGTATCTTGTGCAGTTTTTTGGGTTTATAAAATGACATTACGGTTTCTAACAGAAAAGGTCTCATGTTGTTTTCTTAGAAATCTCTATCGACCCCAGATTCTGAATCTAAGTGTGCTGGAAATAGATTGAGCGTTTGGGGAAGTCTTTGGTTGGACCGGTAGGCTCTCGATGACATAAATACGAAAAGCTCATTATTTGTTAAATTCCAAGTCTGTCTTACGAAATTGGTGGTTTTGCTAGATCTCCTGGGGCTTGTGCCTCTCACTAAAATTTTAAATCTCTAAAAAATGCTTTGTGCTAAAATGTTTCAAATAAAGTCGGCCATGAGGTTTTAATCTGCGCAAACTAGTTTGCAGAACTTTGTAAAATTTTTTAAGGCTGTAAGGTTTTAATCATTTCTTGGGTGATGTATCTTGAATCTGGTTGATTTCTTGCTTTGGTTCGAGCTCAAATCGAAGATTTAGATCTAAAAATGAGATCTAGCCTCCAAAGGCCGGAGATACGGCCTCAGTGCTCTACTGTGGACAAATATGGACAACATTTGTTTTGATTGTGAGCATAAAAAGCTGAAAGACTTAAACGTTGAAAATTTTAAAATTTGTTGGAAGAAAGTGAATGTCTTTGGGTTTTATTCTTAGCTAAAATTTGCGACTATCCCCTTTGCCAAACTCATCTCTACGATACCTACGTTCTCGCCATTTCTACTTCTCATCTTCTTGAGCTTCTCACTCTTGCTCCTTGTCTCACCCTTCTCGGCCATTGTTCGAGCAACTTTCTCACATCAACCTGCAACGTTACGACTGCTCTCTCGACTTCCTTCCCATCAATCGAGCCTACCGCTCTTCCATTATCTCTGTCATCGAAGCCACTGCATCTACGCTTCAATTTTGCTCTCGTTTCATCTTTCCTTCTTGCCAAATCAAAACCACTTCCCTTATTTGTCCAGATCTGTCCTCGTCCTGCAAAACCGTCTCACGTTTCTCACTTGACCCTCATCCAACTTCTTCTCTCCTCACATTTCCTCCGTCGATTTCTGCCCGAGGCTTCATCCCGTCCCTCGATCTTTTCGCTTGCGTCCATCTTCTTACCCTTGCCTCGACCCTTGCGAGCTCCCGCCATGCCCATCCTTTGCACCTACTGCAGTCCATTAGCACCCTTGCTAGTCATCGCTCAGTCTCCCAGGGTACTCCGGCACATGAAAACGACAAGCAATGACGCACATAGAAAAATCAAACGTCAGCATATGCGTGAACTGTGGCTCGGGCTTTGGTTTTAATTTGATTCGATTTCAGTTTAGTGTGGTTTCATAGCGTTAGTGTTAGTTTATTCAATTTTATTTTTTTTTAGTTAGCATTTATGTTAGGTATATTTTGTTGGAATTCGATTTATGTTAGTGTAGTTTTAGTTAAGTTTTAAATTTTAAATTAAATTTTGATTTAATTAAGTTTTGGGATAGCGTAGTTTAGATGCGTGTATTTTTTTTTAAATTCGATTTTTTTTATAGTGTTAAATATTAGTGTTTAGTTTTGGATTGTAATTTCAATTTTTTTAATTGTTTTAATTTTAATTTAGTTTAAGTTTAGTTTAGATTATTTTAGTTTTAGATTTAGATTTTAACTTTAGTTCCAATTAGACTTAGTTTTATATTTTTTTGGTTTTAATTTAGATTTAGATTTAATTTAAAAATAATAATAAAAAAATATAAAAATTTTCAAAATTCTAAAAAAAATTCTAAGTCCTATGGTCAAAGTGAGCTTAATCTTTTTATCTGAAGTTTTTCTTTTGACTATAAAAACATTTTCTGGATCAAAATTAATTGAAACATCTTAAACATCGCATTTCCATCTTATATTCTTTGTGGGTTTTAGTTGTTGCTAGTTTGTAGTGTTTTTAATTTAATATCATTGTGATCAATCGTATTTTTTCATAGCGAGAAGTTGATCGTCCATTTGCTTGTTTCTAATTTTATAGCAGGATCTTGTTTGACTCCATGAGCCTTGGTTTTAATCTAATCTTTAAGGAGGTCTCGTTAAAATCTTATCAAGCACTTGAAACTGGCACCATGAGCTTAATGTTATATGATATTTGGATGGACGCTACTTATGTAATCTTGTGTTGCTTGGATGCGATTAAGTTCTCCACATTCCTTCAATATAGCAACGTGTCCCCGAAGAACGGATGTTGACCACACTTTATCCAGACTACACCCCATGGCAGTACACCCCCATTTTTTCTGATAGGACATCATGTTGAGGTTCATGTCATCCGGATTTCATCTGTGACGTAGGTTTTATAAATGATGTAAACCCATTACGCATGTTATGATGTAAATGATCTAAGTAAGACCATCAATGTATGTAACAACCTAGGTAAGCCTAATATGTTGTTGATCTCTATCCTAGGAGTTTTTGTCTCAGCGATTCACGAAAGTGATCGGCGGAATTTTCCCTCGACCTCACCCCAAAGCTAGGGTGGATTTTGTCATGAGCATATAAATGAGTCCTAGTGTTTTTTATCAAGTCCTTGTAAAAGTAGTTTGAGCTACTTGGTCTACTAGATCATGTTTTGAGTCGCGGGAGTGGGTGTTATTTGAGGGTCTATACGAATGGGTATTCCCCCCTTCATGTATGTAAATGTATTATCTCATGTAAAGAGGGTTGGAAAAATAATTAAAATCCCCTCTCAGTCAATTAATTAAATTTTATGGTCAATTAATTTAAAAAAATCTTAAATCAGAAATTTAATTAATTTAGAGTCCTAAGTTAGGATTAAATCTTTAAAGGAAAAATTTGTGGGTCCTTGGAAAATGATTTTGAAAGTCCCAGGCCAAGAGAATATTGAGAATTTTAAGAAATTTTGGAGATTATTTTGACAAGAATCATCCAAGCTAGCCGTTGGAGATTTTATCCTATAAATTTAGAGGTCTTTGTCAGTATTGAATCATCCGATCTCAGAATCGTGCACTTGTTCTTAGAACCTCTTGTAAATTTTTCAGGAATAAAGCATAAAGACTTTGGGGTTACAAATCTTGATGTTGCTTCTCAGATCTATGTGGTGAATTCTCTCTAAACTCTACTATGTTTCTTGCATTTTATGGTTGATGGCCTTCATGGATTAATGCATACATGTATCTTGTGCGGATTTTACGGGTTTTATAAAATGTGTCCAGGATTTTTACGAAAAGGTCTCATGTTGTTTTCTTAAATCTCTATTGATCTAAGATTAGGATCTAAGTGTACGAGAGAATTTTTTTTTTTTTTTAGATTTGGAACATGCTAGAAGTCTTAGTTGGACCGGTAGCTCTCGATGACACTTAAATACGAAAAGCTCATTATTTGTTAAATTCCAAGTCTATCTTCACAGTGGTGGTTTTGCAAGATCTCCTAGGGCTTGTGCCTCTCACTAAAATTTAAATCTCTAAAAAATGTTTGTGCTAAAATGTTTCAAATGTCATTCATGAGGGTTTTAAAATGCAGCCAAGCTAGTTTGTAAATTTGTATATTTTTAAGGCTTGTAAAGGTTCCAATCGTTTCTTGGTGTGTATCTTGATTTGGTGATTTCTTTAAGTTGGGGCTCAGAATTAGAAAAGAAATTTAGATCTAAGGCGGATCTCGCCCAGGCTTTGATCTAGCCTCAGTAGCCCATCTTGTGGACAAATCGAGACCTTGTTTTGATTTAATGAGCATAAAAACTGAGCTTAAACGTTGAAAATTTTAAAATTTGTTGGAAGAAATTGAATGTACTGGGTTTATTCTTGCCGCTGCGACTATCCCCTTTGCCAAACTCATCTCTCGATACCTCTGTTCTCGCCATTTTACTTCTCATCTTCCGCAGCTTCATACTGCTCCTTGTCTCACCTTCTCAGCCATTGTTCGAGCAACTTTCT